>PVHX01010719.1:32121-68523 GCA_004024805.1 Geosciurus inauris | reverse complement strand
GGATAGCTGCCATTCTGACTGGTGTGAGATGAAATCTGAGCGTAGTTTTGATTTGCATTTCTCTAATGGCTAGAGATGATGAACATTTCTTCATATATATATTTATTGATTGTATATCTTCTTCTGAGAGGTTTCTATTCAGCTCCTTAGCCCATTTATTGATTGGGTTGTTTGTTTTTTTGGTGTTAAGTTTTTTGAGTTCTTTATATAACCTGGAGATCAGCGCTCTATCTGATGTGCATCTGGCAAAAATTTGCTCCCAGAATATAGGCTCTCTGTTCACCTCCTTGATAGTTTCTTTTGCTGAGAAGAAGCTTTTTAGTTTAAGTCCGTCCCATTTATTGATTCTTGCTTTTATTTCTTGTGCTATAGGATTCTTGTTAAGGAATTCGGGGCCTAATCCAACGTGATGGAGATTTGGGCCTACTTTCTCCTCAATTAGACGCAAGGTCTCTGGTCTAATTCCTAAGTCTTTGACCCACTCTGAGTCGAGTTTTGTGCATGGTGAGAGATAGGAGTTAAGTTTCATTTTGCTGCAAATGGATTTCCAGTTTTCCCAGCACCATTTGTTGAAAAGGCTATCTTTTCTCCAATGAATGTTTTTGGCACCTTTGTCTAGTATGAGATAGCTGTATTTATGTGCATTACTCTCTGTGTCTTCTATTCTGTACCATTGGTCTACATGTCTATTTTGGTGCCAGTACCATGTCGTTTTTGTTACTATTGCTTTGTAGTAAAGTTTAAGGTTTGGTATTGTGCTACCTCCTGCTTCACTCTTCTTGCTCAGGATAGCTTTGGCTATTCTGGGTCTCTTATTTTTCCAAATGAATTTCATGATTGCCTTTTCTATTTCTATAAGAAAGGACTCTGGGGCTGGGGTTGTGGCGCAGCGGTAATGTGCTCGCCTAGCACGCGGGAGGCACTGGGTTCAATCCTCAGCACCACATAAAAATAAAATAAAGATATTGTGTCCACCTACAACTAAAAAATAAATATTAAAAAAAAAAAGAAAGGACTCTAGAATTTTAATTGGGATTGCACTGAATCTGTATAACGCTTTGGGTAGTATGGCCATTTTAAATATATTGATTCTGCCTATCCAGGAACATGGGAGGTCTTTCCATCTTCTAAGATCTTCTTCAACTTCTTTCTTTAGTGTCTTGCAATTTTCATTGTAGAGGTCTTTCACTACTCTTGTTAGATTGATTCCCAAGTATTTTATTTTTTTGGAGGCTATTGCGAATGGAGTGGTTTTTCTGAATTCTCTTTCAGAGGACTCATTGCTGATGTATAGAAATGCATTTGATGTATGGATATTTATTTTATATCCTGCAACTTTGCTGAATTCATTTATCAGTTCTAGAAGTTTTCTGGTGGAACTTTTTGGATCCTCTAAGTATAGGATCATGTCGTCTGCAAATAATGATAGTTTGAGTTCTTCTTTTCCTATTCGTATCCCTTTAATTTCCCTCGTCTGTCTGATTGCTCTGGCCAGAGTTTCAAGGACTATATTGAATAAGAGTGGTGAAAGAGGGCATCCCTGTCTTGTTCCCGTTTTTAGAGGGAATGCTTCCAAAATAGTACACCATGATCAAGTGGGGTTCATTCCAGGGATGCAAGGTTGGTTCAACATACAGAAATCAATACACGTAATCCATCACATCAATAGACTTAAAGATAAGAATCACATGATTCTATCAATTGACGCAGAGAAAGCATTCAACAAAATACATCACCCTTTCATGTTCAAAACACTAGAGAAACTAGGGATAGCAGGAACATACCTCAACATGGTTAAAGCAATATATGCTCAGCCAAAGGCCAACATCATCCTAAGTGGAGAAAAATTGGAAGCATTCCCTGTAAGTAAATATTGATTCCCAGGTTTCTGGCTTAGGAGATCAGATGGATGGTATGCCCATCAGATGTAGGAAACACAAATGCAGATTCGGAAGAATGAAGAACAATCTGGGAAACTTTGAGTTGGAGATGTCGTTCTTTTTTTTTTTGGTACCAGGGATTGAACTCGAGTACTCGACCACTGAGCCACATCCCCAGCCCTATTTTGTGTTTTATGTAGAGACAGGGTCTCACTGAGTTGCTTAGCACCTCACCATTGCTGAGGCTAGCTTTGAACTCACACTTCTCCTGTCTCAGCCTCCCAAAGTGCTGGGATTACAGGCATGCACCACCGCACCTGGCTGGAGATGTTCTTCTTTAGATACATGTCTATTTAAGTCTTTGGCCATTTTTAGTTTGTTTACTCTTGTTGAGTTGTATTTCTTTTTATATATAGGTATTAATCATACATATGTCAATATGATCTGCAAATACATTTGAGATAAAATTCAGGAGAATTAAATATTTGAGAAAAATCAGCAAGTGATGTCATGGAACAGATGAGGTCACATGTAAGGCTGAGAATGGAACCTTTAGCAGCACATGGAATGGGCAAAGATGGAGAAAAAGCCTGGATGCCAGAAGGAAACTAGGTGTGATATCATAGAAGTCAAAAGTTATTTCAAAGAAAACGAACTTAAAATCATTTACCAACTAAGCTACCAGATCAGCTGACAGCAGGTTCAGGGCAGTGACCCAACTGCAGTGGGTGATAGAATCAAAATAATACAAAGTATAGACATTACTACAAATGTTGTTGGGACTTCAGAATAGTCAAATGTAAAATGAATGAAATTAGACACTATACCATATACAAAAATTAAAACAAAATGGATCAAAGCCCTTAATGTAACAGCAAAAACTATAAAGTTCTTATTAGAAAACAGGAATAAGCTGGCGTGGTGGCGCACACCTGTAATCCCAGCACTTTTTGAGGCTGAGACAGGAGAATCGTGAGTTCAAAGCCAGCCTCAGCAACGGCGAGGCGCTAAGCAACTCAGTGAGACCCTGTCTCTACATAAAACACAAAATAGGGCTGGGGATGTGGCTCAGTGGTCGAACACCCCTGAGTTCAATCCCTGGTTCCAAGAAAAAAAAAAAACCGATAAGAATAAATCTTCATGACTTTGTATTTGGCAATGGATTCTTACATACAACACCAAAAATATGAGCAACAAAAGAAAACTGGAGATACATTGGACATAATAACAATTTAAAATTTTTTTGTTTCAAAAGACACTGACAATAAAGTGAAAGACAACCCAGATATGAAAAAATGTTTGCAAAACATATAGCTCATAATCTAGTATGTAGAATACACAAAGAACTCCTACAATTCAACAACAAAGCAAACAATTTGACTTGTAATTAGGCAAAGAAAAAACTGGCAAAAGATCTAAATAGACATTTCCCCCAGGAAGATTTACAAATAGCCAATGAGCACATGAAAAGATGGTCAGCATTGCTAGTCACCAGGAAAATGAAAGTTAAAACCACTGTGTGTGTAGACTGGATGACTTAATAGTGTTAAAATGTCAATACTACCAAAAGCAATGTACAGATTCAAAACAGTATCAAAATCTCAATGACTTTTTTTTTTTTTATAGAAATAGAAAAATCCAACTAAAATGCAAATGGAATCACAAGGGAACCTGAATAGACAAAACAATCTTGGGGGAAAGAATAAAAAGAACTTGTGGGGGGGCTGGGATTGTGGCTTAATGGTAGAGCACTTGCCTCACATGTGTGAGGCACTGGGTTCGACCCTCAGCACTGCATATAAATAAGTGAATAAAATAAAGGTCCATCAACAACTAAAAAAAAAAAGAACTCATGAAAACACTGAGCCATTTCTTTCTTTCTTCTTCTTCTCTTTTTTTGGAATTATCTCAAGGAAATTTATTCACTATGCCATCATCTATACATGTTTTCAGACTGTATTCCCTTCTTGAAGTATTTTTGTTTTTCCCACTGGGATCCCTCTTCATGGTGCACATGGAGCCTGGAGGCTCCAGCAGCACTAAAGACCAATTTGTTATTTGTTCCCAAGTGTCATTTTCATTGTTTTTTTAAATTTTTTTAATTTGTTCTAATTAGTTATACAGGACAGTACAATGCATTTTGACACACTGGACACAAATAGAACACAACTTCTCTTTCCTCTGGCTGAACATAGTGCAGAGTCACACCAGGGATGTGGGGATGGGAAGGACTATGGAATGAGACAGATATAATTACCCTATATACATGTGCTATGTTGTAATTGTTACATTTCCAAAAGAATAGAAGTAAAAATAACTATCATTCCTTATTCATGTGAAATTTTATACAACTGATTACATGGAAAGGAATAAATGAACCTAATTTTCTTTAAAGGAGTTAATTCCAGGTAACAAAATCTTGACCAGTGCCTATGGTATCAATAAGAATTTTATTTTCATTTCCTCTTTTTTTTAGTTCTGGGGATTAAACCAAGAGGAGATCTACTATTGAGCTATATCCCCAGCACTTTCTATTTTTATTTTGAGACAAAGTCTCATTAAGTTGCTGCAACTGACCCAACTTGCCATCCCCCTGCTTCATTAAGAATTTGAGGGGCTGGGATTGTAGCTCAGTGGTAGAGCGCTTGCCTCGCATGCGTGAGGCCCTGGGTTCGATTCTCAGCACCATATACAAAGCAATAAAATAAAGACATTGTGTCCATGTACAACTAAAAAAATATATTAAAAAAAAAAAGAATTCGAAACTTGCACGCAGTGTGTGTGTGTGTGTGTGTGTGTGTGTGTGTGTGTATTGTACTGGGGATTAACCCAGGGGCACTTTACTACTGGGTTACATTCCCAGTCCTTTTTATTTTTTTAGTTGTAGATGAACACAATACTTTTATTTATCTATTTTTTAATGGGGTACTGAGGGTCAAACCCCGTGCCTCACACATCACACATGCTAGGCAGGTGCACTACCACTAAGCTACAACCCCAGCCTCCCTTTTTATTTTTTGAGACAGGGTCTTCCTGAGTTGCTGAGACTGGAATTCAATCTTGTGATCCTTGTCTCAGCCTCCCCAAGTTGCTGGGCTTAAAAGCAAGTGCCACCAGCCCAGCTGGATACAGTACTCTTGCTGATTGCTTTATTAGAGTTTTGATCGCAAACTACAGCTTTCCAAAGAATCTGAATTATTTTCTTCATTCTGTTTGTCCTCACAAAATATTACCAAAGTTGGGTGATGTAGCTCAGTGGCAGAACATGTGCTTACCATGTAGAAGGTCCTGGGTTTCACCCCCAGCATCACCAAAAGGGGAAGGGAGAGAAAATTATTACAAAAACATGGAAAAGCATGATTCCACATTTTAAATTACTTATGTAGTTAAGTCATTTGACAATCGTGATCCCACCAAATGAGCAATATTTACTTTAAAAATACAAGGGAAGGGCTGTATCCCCCGGAGTGGGGCCTGCTCAGACTCCACTGCAGGTCCTTTCTATTTGGGCTCCGTTAGAGGCCAGAGGCCACCTCACAGTAACTATGGTGGCAGGCTGAGGTGAGCTCTCACCTTAGCCTGGAGTCTAGAGCTGCAGGGGACCAAGATCACACTCACTAAGTGACAGCTGTCACCATGAAGAGGGATCCCAGTGGGAAAAACAAAAATACTTCAAGAAGGGAATAGTTTTGAGGTGAACATGTCAAACCCTTTACCTCAGAGAAAGCAAAAGAAATTATAATGTCTTTATAACAACTTGCAATCTTCTGTAATATAGTGGGCGTTTTTGTTTGTTTTTGTTTTTGTTTGGTACTGGGGATTGAACTCAGGGGCACTCAACCACTAAGCCACATCCCCAGCCTTATTTTGTATTTTATTTAGAGACAGGGTTTCACCGAGTTGCTTAGCGCCTCGTTTTTGCTGAGGCTGGCTTTGAACTCAGGATCCTTCTGCCTCAGCTTCCCCAGCGGCTGGCATTACAGGTGTGTACCAACACGCCCAGTTGTAACATGGTTTTTGGTTGGCCGGCACAACACTGGACTGCTAAGCACCTCTCTGAGGTCCTTCATAGCAAGTAGATATGATTCAGAATGGGAATGAAAAGCCCAGGCACAGTTCCCCAATTTGAAATTGCTTGTGATTACATAGAAGCCACACTTAAAGAGTTTCTGACCTGTAACTATGACCAGTGTTCCTGGACCATTTAAAGATTATGATCATTGAGGACTGGGGATATATCTCAGTTGGTAGAGTGCTTACCTTGCATGCACAAGGCCCTGGGTTCAATCCCCAGCACCACAAGAAAGAAAAAAGATCATGATCATTCCAAATTCTGTGCTTATGTTGACTATAAAATATTTTGTTAGTCTGTTCCAAGACAAGACAGATGTTTTCCAGGACACTATATGGTCTGATTTGGGGTTTCCTGGAAGAAAAGAACAGGAAAGTACATTGTCATACCCTCTGTCATCTGGTTGCACCTTAGTATTTCAGGTACAAGGAAGGAAAAGATGGCATCTCTTTCTTCCTGAAAATATGCCTTTCCTTTATCCAACTAGAATCCTTTATGAAGAGTCTAGCATGTTCAGTAAAATCAATGTTCTCAATCCTGATTTAAAGCATTTTCCTCAGTTCCAAAAAGCTCAAAGACATATGGTCACACCGAATCTAGGACAGGTTCTGTTTGTTCCAAGATACTGGTGGCATTACATAGAATCCATTGATCCTGTGACTGTCAGTATAAACTATGGATGGGAAGAGGCCATCACCCCACACGGATGTGTTTGCACTGAAAACTTCAGAGGGCCCACACAATACCAGAGCTTGGTTAAACCCCATCGAGGTTGAGGAAACATGCCACAAAGTTGATCGTCACTACTTACATGGAGCTGTATCTGCCTTTTTTGATCATTACAAAACATTTAAGGTAATAAAAATTCAAGCACTAAGAACAAATAAGTAGAACGTGCAAAATAAAGATTTAAACATGTGCAACCACATAGAGGTGGAAGGAGCTCATGGCCAGAAGGTAACCATCGCAGCCGGAAAACAGGAGGCAGCAAGTCTCTTTGGCCCTGATCTGGTCCCTGTAACACTGACATCCAAAGGAACACCTTCAGAAGGAGGCAGCATAACTGAAAATGATGGCAAAGGCTTTATCAACAAAGAAGGAAAATCCTTTGCAAAACTGTATGATGAGTAAAAGTGAAAATGCAGGAATGGAACAAATTGCCTTAAATAGTGCTCCAGCCCCTTCTCAAACATTTGTTTTTACAGATGACTTGGTGGACTGCTTGGTGAATCCACAAGTGACCAGAATGGTGGTGCAACTTTTAATACTAGGGGAAAGCTTGTGATCCTAATAGATGACTCTTTAAATAAAATTTAAAGATATATCTATTTTTATTTTTATTTATTTTTATGTGGTGCTGATCGAACCCAGTGCCTTCTGCATGCCAGGCAAGCACTCTACCACTGAGCCACCACTCCAGCCCCTAAAGATATATCTATTTTTAAATATTTTTTAGTTATACATGGACAGTGTCTTTGTTTACTTATTTTTATGTGGTGCTGAGGATCGAACCCAGTGCCTCACACGTGCAAGGCAAGTGTTCTGCCACTGAGCTGTAACTTCAGCCCCGATATATATTTTTTGGAACCGGGGATTGAACTCAGGGGTACTCGACCACTGAGCCACATCCCCAGCCCTATTTTGTGTTTTTTTCTATGTAGAGATAGGGTCTCACAGAGTTGCTTAGCACCTCACCGTTGCTGAGGCTGGCTTTGAACTCGCGATTCTCCTGTCTCAGCCTCCAAAAGTGCTGGGATTATAGGCGAGCGCCACTGCGCCTGGCTTAAAGGTATTTTTAAACAGTATGATTAAAAAAAAATGGAACAGCAAAAGATCAATTTGCATGTTTGTAAATGTACTCATTCTTACCTAATTAAAATTCAGTTTGTTGCCCTTTCAAAAAAAAAAAAAATACAGGGGAAATACAATCAAAGACCTTTTCTATGTAGAGCTACATGAGATAAGCCTTTTCTATGTAGAGCTACAATGAGATAAGCCTTTCACCCCACCTATGTGTGCCTCATTTGAGGAACTGCCAGGTTTCTGCTTGTGCTGAATGATAACAATCATGATTATTTAAAGCATCCTACGAGAAAATGTAAATTACAGTACAAACTATATAGCGGTAATGATTTTCTTTAATCACTTGGAGTGAGGTAAGCAGGGAGAGAACTGGATACTTCCTTGTGCTTTGAGAATAGCTCACCTCATCAGTTACTTCTGATACTTCCACGGTATTTCCATTGAGCAAGCCATGTAGCACTGAATTCCCCATCAAGGTTGTAGTTAAAAGATGATTTCCTTTCATGCTTTTTGCAGTTCTGTTGATAACTGTGTCAAGCCCAAACTGAAGATTGAACCATGACAGGCAATGGCCCTGTCTGGCTGTGGTATTATAAAGCCAGAGAGAAGAAAGAAAAACAAACTGCAAATCACTCTCAAATTTTTCATGACAGAGATTGGATGTGTCTGAGATGTTCGAGAACAGATAATAAATCCATAACAGAGCTGAGATAACTTAGGTCTTCTAATCTTAGTACAATGTCCTTTCTCCTGCACTATGATATTTTAGCTTTACTGTCACTATTAAAAACAAATGAGTTTAAAACTGACAGTTTTGCACCAAAGTCCAAACACTAAGATAAGCCCTCAAATGAGAATACAACATGAGTAGGGTAAGAGCAAATAATTCCACACATTAACTATGCATGTCAAGTGAAAGGCTCCTAACATATACATACATGGCACCATGGAGAATATTTTTTAAATAAGTTTTATTGAGACATAATTCATATATCATAAAATTTGCCCCCTTCTTCAAAAACAATTCAGTGGTACTTCACATATTCAGACTTGTACAAACATCACTACTGTGTAATTTCAGAACATTTTAATCACTACCAAAAAGCCCTGTATCTAGTATCAGTCATTCTTCCACCCCAAACCCCTACTACTCTCTGGCAAATTCTGTTTCTATGGATTTTCCTATTCTGGACATTTTATATAAGTAGAATCGTATGATAGGCAGTCTTTTATGAGTGACTTCCTTCACTTACCATGTTTTTAGGGTCTATCCATGTTGTAGCATGCATTAGAACTTCATTCCTTTTTTGTTTTACAGTACTGGGGATTGAACAGGGTACTGTACCACTCAGTTACATCCCTAGCCCTTTCTTAGATTTAAAATTTTTAAACAGTGTCTCACAAATTTACCCAGGCTGACCTTACATCTGCAATTCTCCTGCCTCAGCCCCCTGAGTAGCTGGAAGAACAGGAATATGCCACCAGGCCCAGAAGTTCATTCCTTAAGGCTAATAATCCATTGTGTGGATATACTACATTTTTGTTTATTCATTGACTAATGGACATTTGTCTAGTGTGAATAACTGCACTATGAATATCTATGGACAATGTAGACATGTGCCTTTTGTGTGGATGTATGTTTTCAATCCTCTTGGGTATACACTTGGGAGTAGAATTGCTGGGTCATTTGGTAACTCTATTTTAAACTTTTTGTGAAACTACCAGACTATTTGCCTAAGAGCCTGTACCATTTTACATTCCCATGAGCAACATTATGAGGGCTCCAGTGTTTTCATATCCTCACCAGTACTTATTATCCCAACAGTGGAGTTTATGTAACAAAATAAACTCAGGGCGAAGGGAGTGCCCTCTGAGCTGCAAAGTGACAGCAGAGAATATGAGCAACTATGTTCTCTCACCAAGCACAGGCTAATCCAGCAGTTGTAGAACAGGGGACAATGCTGGTAATACTGTCATCCTACTCTGTGGTGTCCTCCTGACAGCTCAGAGCAGTGCTTCTCAAAAGGTAGTCCCCAGACCAGCAGCATGAGCATCACTGGGAACCAGTTATGAATGCTCAAACATAAAGAGCCAGAGGCTATGGGGACCCAGCTTTGTGCCTCCAGGTGATTCTGATGCCTGCTTGAGTCAGGCAAAGGCAGAGTCCAATGCAGAACATCAACAATTCTGAATATCAGCTTTAGCCATCTTGTTAGTGATTATTAATACACACCAAATCCTCAACCCCTCCAAATGAGGCTGATAGTGCATAGGAAAGAACTTTTTGAAGGATTCAATCATGCAACTCAAGTGAAACAGCTTGATAGTTTCCAATAATGAGGGACGCTTGCTGATGTAAAGTGCTCACCATTAATTTTAGACACGGAAAATCCAGCTAAATAGGAACTTCAAAGCACCATCTAAAGCCAGTAACAGCTATAATTTGCCTCAACTTGCTGTTCTAAATATTTTTATCCATTCCAAATTTCAAAGAGCACACTGTAATAGCTCTCTTTATAAAAGCTCACTGGAGCCAGGTGTGGTGGTACACATCATAATCCCAGCACTTTGGGAAACTGAGACAGGAGAATTGCAAATTCAAAGCCAGCGTCAGCAACAGCAGGTGCTAAGCAACTCAATGAGACCCTGTCTCTAAATAAAACACAAAATCTAGGGCTGGGGATGTGGCTCAGCAACACAAGCCTATAATCCCAGCAGCTTAGGAGGCTAAGGCAAAGGGATCATGAGTTCAAAGTCAGCCTCAGTAACTTAGCAAGACCCTGTCTCAAAAATTATTTTAAAAAAAGGCTGGAGATGTGGTCAGTGGTTAAGCTGTGTTCAATTCCTGGTACCAAAAAAAATAAAATAAAAAAACAAACAAAACCTCAGTGGAAAGGGGTAGCACAAGAAGCTTCACAGAGCAATCATTTATTTAATCAGTGAAGATAACCTCATTAATGCCATGTGAATAAGACCACACACACTCTGGATACCCCATATGTTAAATTCCTTTTTTTTTTTTTGGTGCTGGGGATCAACCCCAGGACTTTACAATATAAGTCAAGTGCTCTGCCACTGAGTTATACCCCCAGCCCTCAATGCCACTGTTTCTTTTCTCTTTTTTGTTAAATTACAGCTTTATGGTTATACATAGTATAAAGTCCTGGCAAACTCATACATGCATGGAAATTGATTTCAGTTCATGATGCTCCCTTTTCTCTTCCCCTTTTCCCTCCCTTTTCCCCTCTCCTTCTTCAACTAGGCTTCCTTTCACTCATGTATTAATTTCTATTTGATTGTTTCTTTATGTACTCTTATCCTTCCCTCCCCCTTCCCTTCATCTTACTGTAGATTCCACATATGAAAGAAAACATTTGATCTTTAAGTTTCTGAGTTTGACTAATTTCACTTAGCATGATATTCTCCATTTCCATCCATTTACTGGCAAATGCTATAATTTCATTCTTTTTAATGGCTGAGTAGAACTCCATTGTACACATATACCACAATTTCTTAATCCATTCATCTATTGACAGGCATCTGGGTTTACTCCATAGTTTAGATATTGTGAATTATGCTGCTATAAATATTTTTTCCTCAATGCCATTTTTTAAACTATGAAGAAAAACCATTATTTGAAGAATCACTGTCTTTTTCATATGCTGCCAGTTAAAAATCTTCTACCTATATATTTCTTATAAGCTCTAAATTAATTTATTAGGGGTGATAAAACCTCTTTATAGCTACACTTCTATTACTTCCTTCAAATACTGGGTAGATCACTATTTTTCTGCATCTAAGCCAGGAAGCAAATGCCTCAGAAAGATAAAGCCAGATTTAAATCACACCCAGTTTGCACTTAGTTAGCAACCTCCATCCAGTTGCCAGGAGAGGTAGAACACACTCAAATGTGCAGGTAAAGCCAGGCACTGTAGTGCACAGGTGTAATTCCTGCTATTCCAGAGGCTGAGGCAGGAGGAACTCAAGTTCAAGGCCAGCCTCAGCAATTAACTGAGATCCTGTCTCAAAATAAAATAAAAAGAGCTGGAGGTGTAGCTCAGTGGTAGAGTGCCTGCCTATCCAGGTACCACAGAAAAAATTACCAAAAAAAAACCCCCAAAAGAGAGCTGACACAAAAAACTACCATCAGAATAGAACTGCTATAACTTCCATTCAGTCCTTAAACACCACTCTTTGATGGCTGCACTGATTTTTATAACATTTCTCTTGTCTGAGACATCACAGTATCTCTGAGTGAATTCAAAACCTTTTGATAAGTATCCAAAATATCCTGAGCAGTGGGTCTTTGTGCAGGATTCTGGCTCTTACAGGCCTTATGAATATCAAACAAATGGAATCGAACCATATCACTACCCTCAATGTGCCCCAAAAGGAAACTGGAGACATCTGGAATCTTCCAGATATCAATCTTCTCATCATATGAAGGCATGAGATCATCATGAAAAGGTGTGTCCTCTCCATAGGGCCACAACTGCTCAGGAGCCACAAAATCTCCATGAAGCTCCCTGTGGCCACATTTCACAAGTGTCCCAGAGCTGTGGTTCACCAGGGGTAAGGCATCTAAGTCGTTTGCCACAATGCTGAAGTTACTTGTCAGCAGATACTGAGATAGCGTCTTGGGCAGATCATTAGAGTCACACATGACCAGTGTGCCCAGGGGGCTGTGGTGCAGATAGTTAATGATGCTGACATAATCCATGGCCAGCTGTAGCCTGTGCTGCCAGGTGTTCACATTTTGGTATTTTGAAAGATTCAGTGTTTCTTCCAGGTTGCTCAAGGAACCAAAGGGGTGATATTCAGTAAGAATAGTGTTGTCTTCCTCACAATAGCCGAGCAGTGTGACAATGTGTTTGCTCTGTAGAGATTTCAGCATCTGTAGCCCATAGAGGAAATCATCTTTCATTTCCAGACTGGTAAGCCGTGAGAGAGCAACTTTGCGCTCCTTCCACTCAGACAGAAAGACCTGAAACAAAGCCAGCAGAACATCAGACCTAATCCTTCCACCTAGAATGAGGCAAGAAAGAACAAATACCTTCTGCGTGGCAGGTGTAGTACAGAAGACAAATGAAAGAGACAAGAACCCAGTCTTTGCGGTCCTAGAGTTGCACTTTGTCTAGTTGGAAAGACTCACTACAAACATACAATGTGCAGGAAGGGGAACAGCAAATTAGTGCATAAAATTTCAGGGCAGGAGGGACTGACTGTGGTCTGGATGTGAGAATCAGCTAGAGATGACTCTGGAAGACTCCTAAGAATTAGTCTTAGAGGATGGTCAGGACTTGCAGCACAGATGTGAGGCAAGGGGAATGCAGGCCTAGGAGGGGAGGCTGCCTGCATAAAGGCATGGGGCAGCCAACTGACTGCCAGTTCCAACTTACTGCAGTACAAAGGGTACTTTTTGTACTTTATATCTTTTGGTACTTTCCAACTCTCAAAATAAACATATATTACTTCTATAATTCAAAATGTTTTTTAAGACTCATAAATACTATATAAAATGGAAGTGGACTAGAGGACCTCAAATATTTTGGATCTAAGAAGGGAGGATTTCTTATTGAAAAACCCTGATAACTACAATTGACCCTTCACATTCAAAAGAGAAATCTTTTAAGACCTCAAATCTCCCAAATTGAGAAATTTCACTATGGATCATCTTTTCTATTTAAAATAAATAAATAAATAGCCATTTTTAAAAAAATATTTTTGGTTATTTGGACAATATCTTTATTTATTTTTATGTAATGCTGAGGATCGAACCCAGTGCCTCACGCATGTGAGGCCAGCGCTCTACCGCTGAGCTACAATCTCAGCCCATAAATAGCCATTTTTATTCTGGCTGCTACGTTCAGTAAAAATTTAATGAATTTATAAAATTTTCATATAAAAGATACTCCATAGATTTGCATTACCAGTGAATTTGATATTTTGACTCTAATAAAGATATCTTAATTTTTGTTATTAGGATCCATCACTTTTTTTTTTTTTGGTACCAGGGATTGAACCAAGGGGCACTTAACCACTGAGCCACATTTCCAGCCCTTTTTAGAGACAGGGTCTCACTGAGTTACTTAGGGCCTCACTAAATTGCCAAGGCTGGCTTTGAACTCACAATCCTCCTGCCTCAGCCTCCTGAGCCTCTGGGATTACAAGCCTGTACCACCACACCCAGCTAAGATCCATCACTTCTTTGTACCTACTGTGCATGGTTATGGATTAGTACTGACAGATGGCTTTGGTAGGGTTTTTTTTTTTTTTTTGGCACCAGGGATTGAACTCAGGGGTACTCGACCACTGAGCCACATCCCCAGCCCTATTTTGTGTTTTATGTAGAGACAGGGTCTCACTGAGTTGCTTAGCACCTCACTATTGCTGAGGCTGGCTTTGAACTCGCGATTCTCCTGTCTCAGCCTCCCAAAGTGCTGGGATTACAAGCGTGAGCCACCGTGCCTGGCTAGGTAGGTTTTGTTGTTGTTGTTGTTTGGTTGTTTTATACTTTGTTTTGCAGTACTGAGATGAAACCCAGAGCCTCCCACATGCTAGGCAAACACTAACACTGAGCTAATCCTCCTGCCCCTTTTTTTTGAGACAGTGTCTCACTAAGTTGCCTAGGCCGATCTTGAACTTGGTTTCCTGATGCCTCAATCTCCCAAGTAGCAGAGAATACAGGCATGTGCCACTGTGCTTGGGTTGGTTTTGGTTTTCAAGGCCCGTTTTCATATAAAAACAATGATCACTTTAAGGAAGCTGCTACTATATGTTCAACAATAAATCATGGAAGAGACATAACAGGCCCCAACTGACTTCCTCCTGAATCCTCAATCATGTCATATTCATTTTTGTGCCTCAAATAAATTAAAGGTTATTAAATATTATTTATTGATAAATATTATTAGTCTTTGGGATGATTCACAAATATCTAAAACTTTTAGTGTTAAAAATCTGCTAATAAGTTGCCAAAATACATTCTACTCTCATGTGTAACTAAAAAGAACTAAAAATTTCTTTTAAATCTGCAAATCATGGACTTTTATGAATCATTTCTTATCAATCTCTATTTTTTTGTCACTTGTAAAACACATTTGGAGAGAACGTCAATATGTTTATCTTTTTTAAATTATAAAACTAATCATGAATAATATTCTTGGTAAACAAAAAATCAATTACAGAAAAATATCACTCTCTTTCTTCAGTACTGGGGACTGAACCCAGGGGTGTTCTACCAAAGCTACATCCCCAGCCCCTTTTGTTTTTTAGGTTGGCAGAGTTTCTTGCTGAGTTGTTTAAGTTATAGCCTCCCACTTGTGATCATTCTGCCTCATCCTCTCAAATTGAGGGGATTACAGATAGGCACTATGGCACCTGGGAGCATTTTTCATCTGTATTAGCATTTCTGTATTTCTACTGCAAAAAGTCTGGTCATTGTCCTTCATTCGATTTTTCTATAGGGCTATTTGCCTTTTCCTTATTTATTACTAAGCACTCCTTATATCACCCATGTGATCCTTTAATATAAATGTAAAAGATATAGAAAATAGTTCATATAGTCTTTTGATAAAGCAAAGAATTTAACTGTAAGTCAATGTAGTCAAATGTGTCTTCATTCACTTAACAATAACTTATGACAACCAGGTGAGGTGGCACACACCTGTAATCCAAATGACTTGAGGCTGAGGCAGGAGGATCACAAGTTCAAGGCCAGTCTCAGCAACTTAGGGATACCCTTAGCAACTTACTGAGACTCTGTCTCTAAGTTAAAAAATAAAATCAAAAAGGACTGGAGATGTAGCTCAGTGGTAAAGAGCACTTCTGGGTTCAATCTCAAGAAAAGGGAAAGAAAAAAGAAAAGAAGGAAGGAAGGAAGATCGAATTTATGTCAAAGAGAAAAAAAAAAAACTGGGCTGGAGGTCTATCTAGCTTAGTGGTAGAGCACTTGCCTAGAATGTGGGTTCAGACCCCAACACTTCCAGAAAAACACTGACATATACTTCTAATAAAGTATATTAGAAGGCAAAATGTGTTTTAGAATAAAACAGGGAAGAGTTTGCGATTTTAAATAGGGCTGGGGAAGATCTTGCTAGGGTGATGTCTGAGCAACAAATTAAAAGAGATAAGGGAATTGGCCATTTTGATACATAGGGAAACTATATCTTAGGCAGAAAACAGCAGGGCCAGATGCCCTGAAGGAAGTACACTCACAGACTGCCAGCACAGAAAGGCTAGGCTGTTGGAGTGGGATGGGCAAGGCAAAAAGGAGTAGGTAGAGTCCAGTGAAAGGGAGCAGATATTATAAGGCTTTACCGAAAGAACTTTGCCAGGTGGAGTGGCACACACTTGTGATCCCAGCAACTCAGGAGGCTGAGGCAGGAGGATTGCCAAGTTCAAGGCCAATCTCAGCAACTTAGCAAGATCCTGTCTCAAAATAAATAAATAAATAAATAGATAGATAGATAGGGCTGGGGATATGGCTCAGTGGTAAAGCACTCCTCTGTTTAAAATCCCAAGTACCAAACCAAAAAAAAAGAGAGGATTCTGGCTTTTAATTTAGAGTGAGAAAGTAATTCACTGGAAGGTTTTGAAGAAGAAAAAAAAGACATATTTGACTTATAATTTAATAATTCTGTCTATTGTTTTAACAGACTGAAGGGGGTATAGGGACAAACATGGAATCAGAGACCATTCTGGCTTTTGTTTGTTTGTTGTGGTACTAGGTATTGAACCCAGGGGTATTCTACAACTAAGCTACATCCCAAGTCCTTTTCATTTTTTATTTTGAGACAAGGTCTCACTAAGTTACCCAGGCTAGCCTCAAACTTATGATCCTCCTGCCTCAGGCTCCCAGGTAGCTGTGATTATAGGCATGCACCACCACACCCAGCTTTGGTCTTTCAATATAATCTTGAGCTTAAAAACCCAAAAGGGGTGAACCCCCAACTGTTATTCCTAGGGAATAATAAGACTAAGGACAGAGAGAGCAAGAAGAAGGAAAAGAAAACTTTAATTGTGCTTGAATTGAATATACTGCTTTTATAATTATTTCGTAGGTCCATCTGCCTATCACAAACCAGTTACTGTAGTTTATGGGCAAAGCTAATAATTGCTATAGGTAGAGGACACAATGTCCCTGGCCATTCCAAAAACAAACCAAAAATATAGTCTGGGGTAGACAGGGGAGTGGCACAGTATGCATATATTGAGGAAACTATCTGAGAATCAATAATTTTATGCACTGATAATTCAATTAAAAAGCTTTTGTGCTCTGGCCCCAAAAATGTGTCCTAGATACAGTAAGGTATGGCTAGATGCCCTGGACACACCTTCTACACTCTCAGGGTACTTACACATTTATAAAAGACACAAACAAAAAAACAAGATAAATGAGAACTAGAAGATATAGTAAGGAATGGGACTTAGGGCCATCAGGGAAGTCCTCTTAGAAGTGTAAGAACTCTAGGAGTGGTGGCATATATCTGTAATCCCAGCTACTCAGGAGGCTGAGGCAGGAAAATCACAAATTTGAGGCCAGCCTGGGCAACTTATTAAGACTCCCTCTCAAAATAAAAAGGGTAGAAATGTAGCTCACTGATGGAGCATCACTGAGTTCAATCCCAATCTCCAGTACTGGGGTGGGGAGTGACAGAGCTTCAGGTAGAGAAAGACCCATAAGAAAGGGCTTGGTTTGAACAAGGAACAAAGGAAAGACCAGAATGACTACAAGGCAGGGAGTGAGGTTCTGGGAAGAGCTCTGGGAGGTAAGAAGGATCCACAGCAGGCAGGGTGGAGCAGAGAGGGATAAGTAGAAGCTTAAATTTTTTCCCAAGTGTCAACAGGAAGCTACCAAAGGAGTTTTAAGGAACAAAATTAGCATGATCTGATCTGTCTAGAAGACAAATGTATATAGTAGACAGCAAAAGTGTAAGCAGGACGACCTGTTAGAAGGCAAGATAGGCAGGTCTGTGGACGGTTGAACACATTGGGACATATTCTGAAAACGAACTGGTACCTTAATAAGTTTCCCTAGAGTGGTAGTGTTTTGAAGACACATTGGAAAAGGATAAAAGAGTGAGAGCAAGGAAAGTAGAAACAAAGTTAGAGCAGCTTTCTATAATGGAAGCAGAGAAAGGGCAGGAGCTAGAGAGGGCTGGGGAATCAAAGGAACAGGACTTTCTTTCTTAAAAAAGGTGTGTTTGTATACCAATAGTAATGATGTTCAGAGTGAGAAAGGCTGACAATGCAGGGAGCCACTTAAATAAGTGGAACCATGGGAATCAGGGATGAGAGCTGAGCTGCTGGTTTACAGATCTGATGGAAATAGAATGAAGACATTCCCTTTGGGTGGTTTCTGCTTTCATATTTCATAAAACAAGATCATTAACTAAGACAAAGGATGAGAATGTTTGAAGAAAAAATTCTCAGAGAATGGGAATGAAATTACCAAGGACAGTTCTCAGTGCTTACCTGAGGTTTGTGGTGGTGCATTTAAATAATGTGATTGTGGGATTTCTCCCTTACTCCAGTATAGTTGCTCAAGTCCAAGTTCAGGGTTGGGTTTCAACAGTAGCCAGGCATGACAGAGATGGATGTAAAGGAGTTGTTCCAACTCTTTGTAAAAGAGTGATGAAAATAAAAACTCATGGAATTTCTGCTAATGTAATCAGGAAGTAGAGACAGTAGGGTTGTCATAAAGTAAAAAAGCAGTAAGATGGATACTCTGAAATTTTCCATGGGACTGAGGAAATGCTGGATCAAGAGAGTTAGAAAAGGAAGTGCAGGTCAGAATAAAATGTCAAAGTTTGACTTTAGAAATTCCTAAAGGGGATGAGATGTAGTTCAATCATAGAGCACTTGCCTAACATGTGTGAGGCCCTGGATTCAACCTGCAGTACTATAAATAAAAAGAAAAGAAAAGAAAAGAAAGAAAGGGAGGAAGAAAGAAAGAAATTCATACTGAAAAACCTGTCTTCAGGCTGCGGTGCCAGAATGAGGAGAGGCACCCCTGTGGAGAGGAGGTGGGGCAACGATGGAAACTGGATTACATTTCAGGCAGCTATTCCAATAAGTGACTCTATTCAGGATACTGATAATCTCCTCTGTGCCAAACTGCACAGACCCTGGGGTTCTGACAAGGAAGAAGGCAGACAAGGCTCCTGACCAATGCTACTAATACCCAAGTGTTCAAAATATTTTGTTCTGAGGGAAGTTTCATCTACAGAAAAACCAAACAGAAGAATTAATATAATGGCATTTTGTTCACACTTCACTTTTTATTTTGAAACAGGGTCTCACTAAGTTGGCTTTTAACTTAATCTTCTTGCCTCAACCTCTGAGTAGCTGGGATTACAGTTGTGTGCCATCACTCTTGGCTAGTCATATTTCACTGTAATAAAATGACAGTGCTTAGGTTTATTAGCCACACTATTAAATTTTGTATTTGGATGAACATGATTTGTGGCTCCCTAAAATTAAATCTATCTACAAATGATAATTACTTGTCTACCATCAAAACCGTATTTTCTGGGAGGTAAGACACAATTCCAACAAGTTCCAAAGATGTTCTGAACAATTATAACCACAGACATAACACATTTATCTCTTTGTATCTACATTTTCCCTGCAGTACTGGGGATGAACCCATAGCCTCATGCATGCTAGGCAAGCACTCTACCACTTAGCTACATCCACTTTGTGTCAGAATCTTCCTGAGGCTGGCCTCAAACTTGTGATGCCCCTGCCTCAGCATCCCAAGTAACTGGGAATACAGGCATGTATCACTGCACCAACTTTCAAGGTCACCTCTTTGAAGAAGACAAAAATGAGCTGGTTGTATGTCCTCTTGTCTACCTATATCCCTTCTTTGGTGGTTTTTTTTTTTTTTTTTTTGCATCCTAATACTTTCAAATGCATCTAAATAATATTGAGTCCCAAATTTATATTCTCTCAAATCTCATCCATACTGCTGGGCTTGCACATTCAACTGCCTGTATCCCTACCTGGATGTCTCACCAGAATTAACATGTCCACCTCAGATACATAGAATCTCTACTTTCCTGTCTTCCTCATCTCAGGTAATAACAACTCTCATCTTCTTAGTGGCCAGGCTAGGAACCTTCTAGTCACACTCTCTCATACCCAATATCCAATCTATTACAAAATCCTATTGGTAATACCTTGAAAATATGTCCAGAATCCACTGATTTCTATTTCTGTTACTAACACCCTTGTTAAGCCATAACCATCTTTCACATGCAAAAAAACCTAACCAGTTTTCCATCCTTGCCAACCTTCATCCACTCTTCACATGGCAGCTAAGATAATCCCTTTAACACATAAATTTCTCTACTAAAATTGTTCCAATGGTTCTCAAAGTTCTGTAAGGCTTAGCATGATTTGGCTCCCAACTTGACCCTTCTCAGACCTCACGCACCTCTTTTTCTCTTCCTGCTCTCTGGTCACACTGGGTTCCTTCCTGCCTCGGCCTCTCAAGTCTCTGAGATTATAGGCATGTGCCACCATGCCTGGCTCATTATTTTTTTATTAAACAACCAGGAATGTTCCCTGCACAGAGGGATGGGGCCTCTACTCAGACTCATCTTTTCACTAGAACACCACCTCTTCCCCAGATGCCCACACTCTCATCATGTCTCCCATTGCCCTGGCCAGAGTTCTCCCCTAACCACCTACAGTGACAAAGCTCATCATTTCCTTGCCTGCTTTGTCTTCATAACACATCATAATGTAACTTTCTTATTTTTCTTAGTGTCTGACTTCCCAACTAAAAAAGAAAACAGTGTTTTTGTTTCTTCCACCACTCTACCCACAGCACCTGCAATGAATAAAGTACTTTATACAAATTCCTTCCCCTTCTCCCTAACTCCTTCCTTTAAGATGTCTCCATCTACATTCAGGAGGAAACCATGGCATCCTCATTAGCCATTTATCAAACTGCAGCTTTGCAGGTGCATTTCCTGATCTCTCCCTGCCTTTTGCCTGTCACAAATTCACAAATAACTTTTCTTCATTCACCAATCTTTAACTGTCTTCTAAAGCCACTGACCAAGTATCAGTAGACTCAGCTTCCACAGAAATGACAACCACACAGAGCATAGCATACACTGGCTACCAATGGGACAAGGGCTCTTGGAGTTTCTATTTGAGAACTGAATTCACTCCTTGATGCCTCTTTTCAAATAAAAGAAATTTTTAAAAATCAATAATACCATCATGGTTTGAAAATCAAGAAAAAACTGCTCATAATTCCCCCTTTGTCCTATACAATTTTGGCCATCTTTGCATTTTTCTACATAAATATGTAATTTTGCAGTAGAAAATAACATACTACACAATTCTGTATCTTGCTTTTTTTACTTTTTTTTCATTTATTGATATTATTTTTTTATTTGTTCTAATTTCTTAAGATTTTTCTTCCTGTTGCTACATGAGGATTCCTAACTACACTTAAATAGCTATAGAAAATTCCATCAAGTGGTTGGTTGGATCACAATTTAACTAATTGTTCTCCTACAATTGTTGGTCCTAGTTTTCCATTAGTATAATACTGCTTTATGCATTTAGCTATTTTTCTTCCTTCAGATTTTTTTCTTCTTTTAAAGTTAAAATTCCAGACATGAGATTACTGGGCTGAAGGACAGATACAGAGCCTTTATGAATCTTTAAGACAGGATCTCCTGTCTTAAAGGAAATGTGGCCCAGGCTGGCCTCGAATTCCTGGGCTTAAGTGATCCTCTTGACTCGACCTCTTCCAAGTTGCCACCTACAGGGAGGTGCCACCACATCCACTTCCTTTTAGCACAGAATGCCAAATTGCTCTCCCAAAGAGCTGACACTAATGGTAATGCAGAAGAAAACCATACACTCACTCTCTTCACGGCTCCTTCCCCAACGCACTTTAACTGTCTCACTTCTGTCCTCAGCTCCTCACAGGACAGCCAGGGTGAGCAGTTTTTCATCTGCCCCATTTTGAAGTAACCATAGGGACAGGATCTAGGGTCCTTGGTGGAATGTTGAGGGGATATGAAAAATCGGTCGAGGCAGAGGTAAAAGAACACATTCATAAGGGCCATGGCAAGCAGCAGCCCAACGACACGGGGTACTTCTCTGTGGGTGAGACCTTTCCTGCTCTCCTGGGCTTTCCTTTCCATGTTGTTATCCTGTATCAGTTCCTACAATATAAGAGGAGACAAGAAGTAATAACACTGTCAGCTGTAATTTCCAGGAAGGGTTTTGATGACACTGACCTAAAGGTAGCTACACCTTCTCGTGTCTCCCCACTCATAGGTCCTATAAGCTTTGGAGTCATGTAAGGAGCAAAAGAGGAACCGAACATTAGGCTTATATTAAGTACTTGATTTCAGCTGTTCCCACACTCCCATAATCATTATTCTATTTTTGGGGCATGGGGGGGCACCAGGGATTGAACTTAGGGGCACTTAACCACTAATTCGTATCTCTATCCCTTTTTAAATTTTTTTTTTGGTACCAGGGATTGAACTCAGGGACACTCGACCACTGAGCCACATCCCCAGCCCTATTTTGTGTTTATGTACAGACAGGGTCTCACTGAGTTGTTAGTGCCTTGCCATTGCTGAGGCTGGCTTTGAATTCGCGATTCTCCTGGTTCAGCCTCCCAAAGTGCTGAGATTACAAGCGTGAGCCACCGCGCCCAGCTCCCCTTTTTAAATTTTGAGACAAATTTTGCTAAGTTGCTTAAGGTCTCGCTAAGTTGCTGTGGCTGGCTCTGCACTTGCGATCCTTCTGCCTCAGCCTCCCAAGTTACTGAGATTATAGGCATATGCCACCATGCCTGGCTCATTATTCTTTGTTAAACTAAAATTTGGGTTTATCTAGATTATGCTGAAAGGGAAGTGTCTGTCTCTGACTCTGTCTTACAGTAGTTTGCACTAAGTAGATATTCATAAATATTTAGTAATATAAAATCAGTGGGGCTAGGGTAGAAGATGGACAAAGAGGTAGGTTAGTAGGTGGGGCCCTCTTGAACCTAGCTAAGAAACTGGGATGTTCCTTGGAAGGTACTCAAAAGCCCTTGAACAAGGTGGAGCTGTAGCTCAGTGGCAGAGTACTCACCTAACATGCATGAGGCCTAAGTGTGATCCTCAGCAGAGGGTTGGGGAGGAGGTACAGAAAAAAGTTCATGGTTGGGCTGGGATTGTGGCTCAGTGGTAGAGCACTTGCCTCGCATGTGGGAGGCACTGGGTTCAATCCTCAGCACCGCATATAAATAAATGAATAAATAAAGGTCAATCAACAACTAAAAAAAATTAAAAAAAAAAAAAAGTTCATGGTTTATTTTTTCATTTGTGGTTCTAGGGATTGAACCCAGTGTCTTGGGTATGCTATATGAACACTCTACCACTGAAATACATCCCCAGCCCAAAATCTGAACATTTTTAAGAAGCAAAGCTTAATCAGATATGAAAGGTGGATTGGGGTGGAAGACACTGAGGCTTGGAGACCACTTAGGAGGCCCTGGCAATTATCTGGGATAAGAGTTAAAAAAATTCATGAGCTAGAATAATGGTGGTGAGATTAGAAAGAGGACTCAGGTGACAGTGGCAATAAGTAATCCTGAGAAGGAATGGACTTCAACAATGGAGCCACTATAGGGCCTGTGTTGGAGGGGTCCAGATGGAGGACGAGCCTGGGGAAAGACCCTGAGCAGAGTACTTGTCACTCAGGGTGCTGGGGGCAGAAACTATGTATAAAGCAGAGTGGAGGACCATCAGTACAATAGATAAAGCCCTGTTACTCTCTGTCAGCTGAACATAGGCACTGAGATGCCCAGAGATAGTAGTGATAGAATTGCCTTGTGCTAGAAACAACTATGGCATGAAGCTTTACCTTCCAGGACCATCTTCCTTCTCCCAGCTAGGTCTCCATCCAGTTGTCTGGGTCAAACAGTGTTCTGGTTGGTCCCAGGGACTGGTTTGAAAGTCCTCTTCCATGAAGTACCAAAAAAGTAGGTTTGTTAAAGAAAAATTGCAACTCTGTACACAGACAAATCACAGTAGTCCAAATGAGTCATTCACCTTTCCTAGAGGCCCTCCTAGTAACTAGATGTCTCTTGGGCTTTCAAGCTCCAGGAGCTACAAAGCAGGCCCTGGATAGCCTGGCCATCATTACCAAAGCCCTATCAGCTTATGTGGGTGCAGACCCCAACATTTCCCCACCAGCCTCTATATGGTCCCAATCTGCTCTCTCCACCATATTAAGTAGCTCCTACTAGCCCATCCCTGCACTGAGCACTTGAAATACATGAGTGAATTAAACAGACAGGTTCCTATCCTCTTGGAGCTTAATGGAAAATCAGGTGGGGAAGACAGACAATAAACAAGTAAATAAAATTTATCATTATCCTGTGATGAGGGTTCAAGGATAAGAGAATAAATGGATGAAGAATCCCAGAAAACCTTTCTCAAGACATAACATTCATATCAAGCGCAGAAGACTGAGGAGCCAGCCATGAAAAATTCAGAAGACAGCTCTTTCATATTTTGTCCTTAAGGAAGTAAAATCTACCTACCAATAGGCACACAAAAAGATGCTCTATTTCATTTGTTTTGAAGGCAAATGCAAAACAAAAGCATTATGAAATACTACTTCATACCTCTAGGATGGTTATAATAATATCAAGCAACAATAAATGTTTATGAGTTTGTAGAAAAACTGCAGTCCTCATATGTTGCCAGTGGGAATGTAAAATGCAGCCACTGTGCAAACAATATAGCATTTCTTTTTTTCCTTTCTTTCTTTTTTTGGTACTGGGAATTGAACCCAAGGGTGCTTAACCACTGAGCCATATCCCTAGCCCTTTTTTATTTTTTATTTTGCGACAGGGTCTCACTAAGTTACTTAGAGCCTTGCTAAGTTGCTGAGGCTGGCTTTGAGCTTGCAATCCTCCTGCCTCGGCCTCCCCAGCCGCTAGGATTACAGGCTTGTGCCACTATACCTGGCACAATACAGCATTTCTATTTAAATATATTTACCATATCACCCAATAATTCCATTGCTCAGAATAAACCTATAGGAATTGACGACATAGGGCTGGGACTGTAGCTCAGCGGTAGAGCGCTTGCCTCACATGTGTGAGGTCCTGGGTTCGATCCTCAGCACCACATACAAAGCAGTAAAATAAAGACATTTTGTCCATCTACAACTAAAAAAATGTTTAAAAAAAAGAAAAAAGAATTGACGACATACATTCATATAAACATTTGTACACAAATGTTCATAGTAGCATTATTTATAATAAATAATGCCAATGTACATTAGCTAATTAACAGATAAACAAAATGTATTACATTCATAAATGGATTATTATCCATTTATAAAAAGGAATAAAGCACTAATTCCTGCTAGAACAGGGATGAACTTTAAAAACATTATGGTCAATGAAAGAGGCCAACCACAAAAAGCCACATGTTGTAGGATTTCATTTATATGAGATATACAGAATAGGCAATTCCATGTAGGTGGAAAGGAGATAAGTGATTGCACAGAGTTTGGGGGGCCAAGGAGACGAAGGATAGCTATTAATTAACATGGGATTTCATTTTAGATAAAAAATTCTGGAATTAGTGGTGATAGTACAATCTTATAAATACATGCTTTAAAAATCAAGGAATTGTACACTTTTAAATGACAACTTTTACAGTATTTAAATTATATTTCAATTGAAAAAGATAAAAATACTTCCCAAACTGTACTTCTGATCTTTCTCCCTAATCTACTCTTTCTGTGTTGTTCACAAACTCGGTCAATGATGACTCCATCCTTCCATTTCCCAACCAGTGAGGCTGTAGGTGGGACCAGCACATAAGTACTGCCTTTTCTAACCTGGGAATCTTGGAAATAATTGATTCTTCTATAATCTGAATATATATATTTTCTTAATTAGCAAAGGAAAATGCTGCTTGCTTATCCCTGCTGTCATTAAAGATGCTCAGGAAACCCTGACTATGGAACCACTTCAGTTTCACTCTATACCTTCCCTCTTCTGGACATGATGCCAGCTACTTGCTCACCCCTCTACCTCAGTTTTCCCAGGTGTGCCTGCCCAAGTTCAGGATGGTCATTTGCTTATCTTTTTCATAAAGATTCCAGCTCCACATCTTTCTCTCTGGCCCATTCCCTCACCTCACCTTCAGGGTCTTCAATTTTAAATTACAAGTTTTAGTACTTATGTCTTAGTCTCTACAGATGATTCTTGGAAGGTACACTTAAAGAAATAGATAACATGGTTGCAATCTCTCTTTTACAATATTTAAAGAGACCAAGTGTGTCTCAACTGAGACCTCAGGTCAGGCAGCAGCAAACTTTTTTCCATAAAGTAACAAATGGTAAATATTTAGGCTTAGCAGCCAAAAGTCAAAGTCTAGCAATAAACCTATCACTGTGATCTGCAGTAAACTGAGAGGTGGTGCAAAGTAACATCAGGTCCTATAGGACCTGTCTGTCACAATTATTCAATTCTGTCACTAGACTGTGAAAGCAGTTCTAGACAATATAACAAATATATGTGACTCTGTTCCATTAAGATTCATTTATGGACACTGGAATCTAAATTTTATGTACTTTTCATGTATCAAAAAATATTCTTTATTAGACCCTAACCACAATATTTAAAAAAATAAAAGCATCCTTAACTATTAGGCTATATACAAAAAGGCAGTGGGCCATAGCTGGCCAAGTACAGCATTAGGTGATATTCCTTTGGTCAAGTTCATCTCATCCATGTCTGTGGCTTCAGTGGCCCGCTAAATGCTCATGATTTCTAAGTCTATACTGCATCCCTGATTTTTCTCCTAAACACTTCACTGAGCAGGTTCTTCAAGATCTGGGATGTCCACAGCTGACTGCAGAGACTATTTCCTGTCCTCAGCATGCCCCTTCTCCAGGGTTTCTACTCTGAACACACAACCTACCCACTCACTCAAGTCATGAACCAGGTTGACTTGAAACAAATCAGCACACATAGCCAATTCTATCACCCAAATCTCTTCAAATCTGTTCATGTCTATCCTTTCTTGCTCCCTCTACCCTGGTGTTAAGTCCCAACATCTCTTACCTGAACTTCTGCAAGAGTTTCCTGCATGGTCTCCCCCTTCTTTCTCTTTTCCAATCCATTCTCCACACAGCACATAGGGTCTTTTGCTTTAATAAAATCTTCCAAGAGAAAAATAAAAAGTAAAATTGTGCACATCCATTTGGATTTGTCAGTTTACATTGCATATTTGTTTCCAATACTTTGTTTTGTTTTTGATACTGGGAAACAAACTCAGGGCTTCCAGAGGCTAAGCACACATACTACAAATGAGCCCAAACTTTGTGAAAGAAATAAAATAGCATATATACATTTAAAATCCCTTTGGAACCTGCCCAGTCTGTCTGTTCCATCCCAAGCAGCTGTCATTGTCCTCACATTGGTATGCATCAGCAGTTCTCAAACTGTGGGCCCTGAACCTATCTGTAGTAGCACCTCACTGGGAACTTGAGAGAAATGCAAATTCTTAGGTATTTACCACAGACATACTAAATCAGAAACAAATTTTGTTTTAGTAAGTCCTCCAGGTGATCTGGATGCATGCTAACATTTCAGAACCACTGGTGTATGCAATCCTCCCACATGCTTTCTATTTTCGCAAGTATGAACCCATAAGCAATAACACATTTTCAAGCTTTACACAAGTGGTTGTGTGCTTATATTATCCATTTGCAAGTAATTTTTTTAAGCTCAACAATGGTTCTGAGATTTATCTATGTACATGAAATGCCAGTTCTTTTTTTTTTTTAAAGCCACTAAGGGTGGCTTCAGGTTTTATGGGGCTTATATAATTTGGTACTTGGGATTGAACCCAGGGGCACTTTACAATCAAGTCACATCCCCAGACCTTTTTGAGACAGGGTCTCAAAGTTGCTTAGGGCCTTGCTAAGTTGCTGAGGTTAGCTTTGAAATTGTAATTCTCCTGCCTCAGTCTCCTGAGTTGCTAGGATTATAGGCCTGAGGCACTGAGCCTGGCCAGTTCACTATTTTTAATTATTTCACTACACTACAAGTTCTTTTATTTTTCAAAAGCTGTACATATATTAAATACTGTGGAAGACTAAATAACATAGACATCTACATTGCTGAGTTTTAATACTCTTGAACAACTCCAGAGAGCCATGAGGATGATCACACAATGAGCTTTAAAGACACAGTCCTGGTGCCTACCTGCCCTGGAGGTTTTAGTGAAAAGTTTTGTACACATCTCCTTAGACATATATGCAAGACTTGCTTTCTGATAGATGTAGAGTGATTCTTCCAAACCAGATTTAATTTCCTCTGAATTAAAAACATACAACAGCTCCTACTCTGCCCTCAGGAAAAAGTTCAAACTCTCAGAAGGTTCCCTGAGAGGTTGGGGATGTAGCTCAATAGTCAAGAACTGGGTTTCTTCACCAGAAGAAACAGCATTAGGTGATAACCTCTATCTGCCTCTCCAGACCCTTCTAACCTCTATCTGCCTCTCCAGACCCTTCCTTGTCCTACACTCCAGCTCAAACTTTCTGCCGTGCTCAGAAGGGTGCTTTTAGCTCCAGGTTTGGCTCATCTGTTCCGTCTAGACTGTGAACTACAGAGGTCTGCCTGCCTGTTCTATTCCCCGTATGTCCTCAGCGCCTGGCACACAGCAGAAACTAGACAAGAATGCACTGAATGCTAATCACAGTTGATTTCACCATCTTCATGAACTCAGCCTCGTACACTGCTTTCTCCCACCTGTTTTCATGCTCATTGACTCTGTTGTCTCTTCATAGTATCTGCCGTTTAATGCCTCTTACCCACCACCTCCTTCCATTGAGTTCACCAACCTAATTCCATGGTTAATTCTTTCAACCTTCAGATTCTCCTTTATCTGTAACTTTCCACTGATCCTACCTGGTCACTAAGGATGGCTTCAGGTTTTATGGGGCTTCAAGCTTATATAATTTGGGGAACGAAAGGGTACTCTTTAAGAAAGGAACATGCAAGCCAGTGGCACACACCTGTAATTCTAGCTAGTCAGGAGGCAACTTAGCAAGATCCTGTCTCAAAATGAAATTTAAAAAGAAAGGGCTGCAGATGTAACTCACAGGTAAAGCACTTGTCTAGCATGCACAAAGCCCTAGGTTTGATTCCAGTACTCCCTCAAAATAAAAAACAAAACAAAACAAAAATCCCACAATAGGGGCTGGGGTTGTGGCTCAGCGGTAGAGCGCTTGCCTCGTAGGTGTGAGGCACTGGGTTCGATCCTCAGCACCACATAAAATAAATAAAGGTATTGTGTTCATCTATAACTAAATAAAATATTTTTTAAAAATCCCACAATTATGAATTGAAAACTGCTGGACCCCTTGCCAGGGATTTGCAAAAATGAAGAATCTAGACTATAAATTCACATCTGCTTATCATTCTCTAGCACCCAGTATCTTGCTCTCTACACTTTCTTCATTTTCACTCTGCTATGGTTTGGATAAATGTTCCCCAAAGGCCCAGTTGGTCACCAGCCTGTGGCACTATTGCAAACTTGGTGATGCAACCTTGAAGAGGCAGAGCCTAATGAAAGGAAGTTAAGTTACTGGGGGTATACCCTTGGAGGGCACATTAGGCCTGGGCCCCTTCCAGTGTCTTTTTGCTTCCTGGATGCCATGAGGTAAAGCAGCTTCTTCCACCACTTGCTCCCACCATGGAGTACTGCCTTACCATAGGCCCAAAGCAATAGAGCCAACCCACCATAGACTGAAATTTCCAAAACAGTGAGCCAAACTAAACCTGTCCTCTTCTTATATTGATTTATCTCAGATATTTGTTACTGCAATGGAAAGCTGATTAACACACACTCAAAAGCTACCAACATCAGGTACAAAATTCTATAACCCTAGAAATTCATATTTTTAATCTATATTGTACTTTTGGCATTACTCAGTACTCTGTGAATGCATTTCTTGTTGACTCTGTATTTTATATGCATCAATAGCCTTTCAATAATCTCTAAATCCTCACATTCTGAATTTTTCCTCAAAAACATTCATCCAAAAATTCAACTGACTTTTACACAGTGTCAACTTCAACCAATTATGTGAGGCAGACATAATTGTGTTGTTATTACTATATCACAAATAAAGAACTGTTTCAAAGATGAAGTGACTTCTCCAAGGTCACTAAACTATACATGAAAAGAGTGAAGTTTTTGGTCTCAAACCCACATTCTTCCTCTAAACTCTGCAATACTCTGGGATTGAACTGAATTGAACCCACTATGGTCACTGGGATGCGGGTGACACTGATAGTTTATTAAAGAAGGTTTTAGCCCATCTCAATACCTGATTGGCTTTTTTATTTTAGAGGCATAGAGCCTAGAGCAGGCTGCCCAGAGCTTAGGATGAGGCAGTGTGGCAGAATAAATTTTGTCCTAGAAATAAACAAACAAAAATAAAACACTAAGATTTACTAGTCCTGAATAATACTCTGCACATTAAAGAATAAGGAATGTGGCGTCAGTTGGGTAGGAGATATTCAGCACTATTTAAATAAATACAAAGGATTTCTGTCACTGATAAAATCTTGATAATGGAAGAGGGGGTGACAGATGGGATCCACTGCTGTTTAGTCACAGCTTAATTTTAACCAATTTACAGAACACTGTATACAACTCTAGAAGTGACATATTTGTGTCAACCAATACAATTTAGAGCAGAATCCCATTTTCCAATAAAACACAAGGTACATTAACTATTTTAAATATTCTGGGTGCTTATTTAGCTTCTGGGTTCCACTGTAAAGGCAATGAGTGGAGAAAACAAAATTACTAAGTAAAGCGGCTAAATTTAAAAGAAAAGAAAGAAAGAAAAGGCTTACGGTCTCACTTCACACAGCTCTGGCACCAACGAACCCGTACATAACAAGCGCCAGATGGAAGGACTGGTGCCTGCCTGTCACGGGCGGAGTCCTCCGGCCTTCAGCAGCAGGGTCTAAGGCGATGGGGGCCGGTGCAGCCCAGCAGATGAGGCACACCTCGGAACGGGCGGCCCGAGGCTGCCGCGAGTTCGGGCCTGTCCACCCGGAGCCCGGGCCCGAGGCGCTGGACAGCCAGGTGCAGGCCCCACACAAAACAGTCTCCGGCCCGTCTTTCCCGGGACTCACGCCAGCAGAACGCTATGCTACTCTCCCGCGCGCCTCCCAGTCGGCCCTTAACCCCTGCCCACGCAGCCTACTGCGCCGGCGCGGCCGGAAGCAGCCCTGGAAAGGCGAGCGCGAGACTGCCCTCTGGTGTCCACCGCTCACCACACCTCGGGAGGCCTGACTGAGCAGAGCAAAACCTCAGCTTAAGCACAACCCAGGTGTTTTGCCTAGTTTCTTACATCCGAACTTGTGAGCACCGTAATGTGCTGACCTATTCTGGTCTAAGCACGATGCTGGGTCCTATGGGGAGATTGCTGTAAGATCTAGACTCATGGGGCTGGGGTTGTGGCTCAGTGGTAGAGTGCTCGCTTAGCACTGGTGAAGCACTGGGTGCCATTCTCACCACCACATAAAAATAAATAAAATAGAGGTATTGTGTCCATCTACAATTTAAAAAATATGTATCTAGACTCACTGAAAAGCGGTGGTTTCCAAAGTGTGGTTCTCAGATCAGCAGCATCCGTACGTTGTATGAAGTACATTCTTTGCCCCATCCTAGGTCAGGCCTCTAGGTGATATGGATGCCAGAGGAAACTATGGGGCTTCCCCCAGATAGCAGTAAGCTGAGCTTCACACATTCAAGGTCCAGCACATTTAATTTAACCAAACCTAAAGATTTGGAGGAAGTAGAAAAACCTCAACACGCCACACCGACATTGACACTTGGTGGGGAAATGATAGGGGTGAGGAATAAGTTACAACATTAAAAATAAGGCATAGAGTGATGTAACTTTATGTTTAAATGAGAAGTGTCATCTAACCAGGTGCAGTGGCACACACTTGTAATCCCAGTGTCTCCAGAGGCTGTCAGGAAGATTACAGGATGGAAGCCCAGCCTCAGAAACCTAGTAAGATCCTCAGAGACCCTCAGCAATTTAGTAAGACCCTGTCTCTAAAAAAATAAAAAAAAAGAGCTGGGGATATAACTCAGTGGAAACCTCCCGAGTTTAATCCCCATCCTCCTCCCGGCAAAAGTAGTACTTGTAATGCCCCGATCACGGCCACCCCAAAGAGCACCAGGGAGACTGAGGCACGTATGTAAAAACAAAGAGCCTTTATTCGGGCTTAAGCTGGGACTCTCAGACCTAACCGCAAAGCGGATCCCTGTGGAGAGCCCCAAACAATAGCTTAGCAGGTTTTTATAGGGGGAGGGGACAGGTGGTGGCAGTGGACATGACGTATGCATCACATCATTCCATAAACACCGATTACAATAGTACAGCACCTATGGTGACAATAGTGACCATTCAGAGTTTGAGGGGTGTCCGTAAGATTTGGCAGGACCCAATCATGGCTTTTGGGAATTTTTTGAAAATGACCAACTACAAGGTGAGTTTAAGTGACCCACGTGGGGTTCAGGCAGGCTCAGATCTCAGGAATGCCAGGTATGTGATTCTTAACCTCTTTGTCTGCTCTGAGGGTGGTCCCTGAGTGGCTTCAGCCTTGAGCAATGTATATATTTTCCCAGAACCAAAACTCAGGCCTACTAGTTTTTCTGGAGGGTCCAAAGCCTGTCACGGGGTTCATTTTAGCTCGGGTCTTTCATTCCGCCCTTGAATTGTGCCGGAGACCCAATCATGGGTCTGTTGGCTCAAGTCCCTCTGGAGTCAAGGGAGTCACTGGCTGATATTGGGTTCTAAGGACCATTAATTGGACTGAGTGTACACGTTCTCTTATAAAAGCAACTAACCTGTTAATAATGCAGGGGCCAAAAGTCAAGAGTAACAGCCACACTGACCCATTTTCCAAGTCTGAAACTAAGAGAATAACATAATGCAAGTTTAAAAACTAAACCTGTACTAAAAGTCCAAACAACGAATATTGAAACTACAATTGTTTGTGGGACCTTGGGTTCCATTCCCTGCACAGCCAAAACAAAACAATAAATCACCTAACAGCTACTTTTGCCTGTCAAACAGAATTTTTACACATACCATAGATGTCCAGATTCTGTTTCCCCACCTCTTACACAATGTAAACTGGAAGAACCTGTACCAATTCTTCCTACAGGCCCTAGCAAATCCCATTTCTAGGAATCTGTCTTGTGGAAATAATACACGTGGAAATTTGTCCTGTGGAAATATACAAAAGAGATCTGAGTATTATGAAAAAGAATATTTATAGTAGAAAATAAATCCGAAAGTAAAAGAACAGGGATTGTGGAAAGAAATTATATCCACACAGCCATTAAAAATGTTTAAACTGGGGCTAGGTTTGTAGCTCAGTGGTAGAGCGCTTGCCTAGCATGTGTGAGGCACTGGGTTCAATTTTTGGCACCGCATATAAATAAAATAAAGGTCCATCAATAACTAAAAATATATTTTCTAAAAAAAGTTTAAATTTCACCTAGTGCCCCAGGCCTATAATCCCAGTGACTTAGGAGGCTAAGGCAGGAGAATCACAAGTTCAAGGCATATGCAAGACCTTGAGTTCATCCCCAGTACTTGGGGGAAATAAAAATGATGCTATTTAATGGTACAAAGTTTCACTTTAAGATGAAGTAGTTCTGCAGATGGATGGTGGTGATGGATGCAAAACAATGTGAACACACTTAACTGACCTGTACATTTAAAAGTGGTTAAATAGTAAGTTGGTACATATATTTTACAATAAAACAATGAAGCTATATGTTAGCGCAAAAAGACTGAGATGAAAGCAAACTTCACAAATCAGCTCAGTGCTTTATTCAGGAGCAAAGCTTCACACGGGAACAGAGTATGCGGGGACGAAGTGACGCTGTGATGGGACCCACTTTCCTAGTGGAAAATGAGCCCCCGCACAAAGAAAGGGACTGGGTTTATATGTTATCCCAGGAGGTGGTCTGGTAAGCATATCAGTTTTCGTGGGCACTTAAGAATTTGGGGTTTGTTCCACCAATCAATGAGATAGTCAGTTTTAGTGCTCAGGAAGTAGAGCTCTTGGGTCAGAGGTCTTGTGTTTTTGCAGGTTAATGCCTGCCAAAGGTTATCACTTCAGTGTGGTGAGACACTCCTTCCTGCCTGCGATTAGCATCAAGAAGACATTTGTTGGGGGAGGTGAAAGCTATCAGTGCACGGGTATTTTTTCCTTTTTCTCAGGCTACATTATTTTCAGTTCCCACACCTATTACTATATACTTATGTGTACACATATTGACATAAAAGAATATTCACAATATATGGCTACGGGTGGTGAACCAATCTAACTTTTTAAAATATGTATATTGGCTGAGGATATAGCTCAGTTGGTAGAGTGCTTGCCTTGCATGCACAATGCCCTGGGTTCAATCCCCAGCACCACAAAAATAAAATATGTATATTTATAATTATTTTTTCTATAGTGTTTATTTATTTGTGTGTGTGTGTGGGTGTATGTGGGAAAAAAAAAAAAAAGCCTGGTAGCAGTATGTGACATATATTAGATAAAGGTCAACCATTTAGGAGGCTCATGAAACAAACCTATAAAATAAAAATAATTTTTAAAAGAGTACGAGGAAAACATGTGAGATATGAGGAACTGTATATAAGAAGTTGGAAGGAGCTGGGTGTGGTGGCACACGCCTGTAATTTCAGCACTTTGAGAGTCTGAGACAAGAGACTCACGAGTTCAAAGCCAGCCTCAGCAATGGTGCTAAGCAACTCAGTGAGACCCTGTCTCTACATAAAACACAAAATAGGGCTGGGATATGGCTCAGTGGTCAAGTAGACCTGCTGAGTTCAATCTCTCATATGGGAGGGAGGGAGGGAGAGAGAGACGGAGGGAGGGAAGGAAGGAAGAAAGGAAGGAAGGAGTTGAAAAATTTAGTAGACATAGGAGAGTGAAGAAAAAAAGAAGTAAAATTAGAAACAGTTCTATGGCACACTCTAAGGATAAAAATTTGTTTCAATGTGATTGGTATATTAGGAAATAATATTAGCACAACACAAATTTCCTATTTGTTGATGTGCAGGTTTATCCTGGAAAAGCACTATGTGGATGCAAAAACCTGCAGCCAGGGTAGTGGTTGTAGTGCTTGCTTGCCTCACATGTGAGATTCAATCCTCAGCACCACATAAAAATAAATAAAATAAAGGTATAAAAAATGCAGCCAGCTGAGACATGCTGTATACGTACAAATCACACAAGGACATGCCTAACTTCTATCAGTGTCTTCATTGTGTTATGAGCCATATCCATGCACATCTGGTTTTACAACTTTGTCAGATTTCAAATGACCCATCCTCTACTTCACAGTAACTCAAGCTGCTACCCTTCCTATGTCTGCTATGCTTCACACAAGATAAGTTGCCAAATGTATTATCATACATATGCCTTTGTGTGTGTGTGTGTGTGTGTGTGGTGCTGGGGATTGCACCCAGAGCCTCGTGCTTGCTAGACACTCTACCATTGAGCTGCATCCCCAGTTCATATATGTGTTCTTTAACCACTGTTGTAAAATTGTGCTGTCATTTTGATCTTTTTAATTTTTTATAACCAATTAAGTTTTTGAATGTTGCATCTCTAATCCCACTTTTCCATAAACTTCAAGATTGTTTTTTTTTTTTTAAATACACACTCAACTTTGGGGGGGGGGTACTGGGGGTTGAACTCAGGGGCACTTGACCACTGAGCCACATCCCCAGCCCTATTTTGTGTTTTATGTAGAGACAGGGTCTCACTGAGTTGCTTAGTGCCTCGCCGTTGCTGAGGCTGGCTTTGAACTCGGCGATTCTCCTGTCTCAGCCTCCCTAAGTGCTGGAATTACAAGCGTAAGCCACCATGGCCGGCCACATTCAACTTTATTGCATCAAAAAATTCATTCAAACCACACGATGGCCAAAATGCCCATATCCTAACTCCAAAGTTTTTATTTATAATTTTGTGGATAATGATGAGTCTTAGGGATACATCTGTCATGTTCTAGAGCTGAATTTTCCTGATTTCCCGTGGCCTGAACTCACTCAACACACCTCAAAACCTGGGAACCCTCTGGTCCTGGCTTATGGGGCAAAAAATAATGGTGTCCCTGAAACACTGAGTACCACTGAGCTATATCCCTAGTTCACACATGCATTTCTTAACCTTTGACATGAAACTGTGCTGTCATTTTGATCATATTTTTATTTTATTTCCAAGATAAAAATGCACATCATTTCTCTCTCCTCCTTTTCCTCTTCTTTCTGCGTCTCCCTCTCCTTTTTTCTTCATTTCCTTGTATGGCAGCCCTGAGTCACTCTTTTTTTTTTTTTGGTACCAGGGATTGAACTCAGGGGCACTCGACCACTGAGCCACATCCCCAGCCCTATTTTGTGTTTTATGTAGAGACAGGGTCTCACTGAGTTGCTTAGCACCTCGCCATTGCTGAGGCTGGCTTTGAACTCGCGATTCTCCTGTCTCAGCCTCCCTGAGTGCTGGGATTACAGGCTTGAGCCACC
>PVHX01010719.1:0-32021 GCA_004024805.1 Geosciurus inauris | reverse complement strand
GTACCTGGGATTGAACTCAGGGGCACTCGACCACTGAGCCACATCCCCAGCCCTATTTTGTGTTTTATGTAGAGACAGGGTCTCACTGAGTTGCTTAGCACCTCGCCATTGCTGAGGCTGGCTTTGAACTCGCGATTCTCCTGTCTCAGCCTCCCTGAGTGCTGGGATTACAGGCTTGAGCCACCGCGCCCAGCTCCTGAGTCACTCTTGTCACAAGAAACAATGGGAAGAGCAGCAAGTGAACAGAACAAAATACTATGAGTCAAAATTCTGAGGGAAAGTCTTCCTTTCCATTCAGAGAAACTGACTCCAAAAGAGCAGAGACAGCCGGGCACAGTGGCACACGCCTGTAATCCCAGCACTTTGGGAGGCTGAGACAGGAGAATCCCAAGTTCAAAGCCAGCCTCAGCAACAGCGAGGCACTAAGCAACTCAGTGAGACCCTGTCTCTACATAAAACACAAAATAGGGCTGGGGATGTGGCTCAGTGGTCGAGTGCCCCTGAGTTCAATCCCAGGTAAAAAAAAAAAAAAAAAAAGGAGCAGAGACAAACTCTGGTACCATTCTCCCCAGTCTCTATTTTCCCATTGCTATAGCACAATTGTGGAAGTGAGCAGTTTCTTGACAATGCAACTGTAAGTAGTATTATAGCCAGAGAACTGAAATGGGGAACCCCCGGAAATCAGAAAGTACTGGAAAGACAGTAGAAAGTAGAAAGATCAGGCAAGTAACCTCATAAAGTTGAACTCTGGGGCTCACTCCTGACCTGCACATTATTAATCTGATTCTAATTAGCATAACAAAGACTTTGAGAACTGTACTAACAGATTTCTGTTCAGGTCCCAAACTGGATGATGCCCACATGAAAGGTTTGGAATACAGTGTCTGGAAGGACCTGCAACCTATACCTTACCTGACTAATGAAAGTACTTGCAAGAAGAAAAAGTATCAACATCCTATGTAACATTTACACATCAGTCAGTCTTAGGATATTTATGCTCAGGATACAGTCCAAAATCACTAGGTAGATAAAGTATCACAAAAATCACAACTTGCCTGGGAAAAGATAAGTCATCAAAAAAGGCAATACGGGAAATTAGAAAATACATCATCATTTCTAAGAACAACTGTTCTTCAAGGGAAATTTATAGTACTAAATGCTCATTTTAGAAAAAAGGTCTTCCATCTTTTAAAAAAGGAGACATTTAAGTAATTCAATGAAATTAATTTTTTTATATTTTATTTAATTTCAAAAAGCTGGTTGGAATCCAGTTGTTTGATATAACTGTCCATTAAGAATTTTGAAACACCTGTTTCAAAAACTTTTTTTTTTAAATAACATAACTTCCAGAGGAAAATATTTTGAATTCCCTTGCTAATTTATAAGTTGATATTTAGGATGCAACCTACAATTAAGGCTTCATTAAAGAATATAACTAGTTAAATCTTTCCCACATTGTGAACTCTTCCTGACACCATCAAGCAAATACCACCTTCTACTTCTGTATTCTCAAGTATTTCTTCAAATTGCCAATATAGCATTTTTTTCAAGGTACTGAGATGAGTAGTATACTGTTAGTCTCTCTCAAAATTGAGGTCCCTGAGGGTAGAGTGTGTCTCATTCTGTTTCTAACCCTAGCTTTACTTTATGCTAATATTGACACTATTCAAATTTTATAAATTTTATTCACTAATAAAGCAATAAACTCATTATTACACAGAATAATCTTTTTTTTTTTTTTTTTTGGTACCAGGGATTGAACTCAGGAGTTCTCAACCACTGAGCCACATCCTCAGCCCTATTTTGTTTTATATAGAGACAGGGTCTCAGTTGCTTAGCACCTCGCCATTGCTGAGGCTGGCTTTGAACTCGCGATTCTGTCTCAGCCTCCCAAAGTGCTGGGATTACAGGCTTGCACCACTGTGCCCAGCTAAGAATAATCTTTTATAAAAATTACATTTTTTAAAAGTAGAAAAATGACATTGTTTTACATTTTTGCATATATCTGACTTAATAGAAGATATCTAGATCCTCTTATCTTCTACTTTCAATATGTTGCAATATGTTATTTTTGTTTTGCTTTGTGGTACTGGAGACTGAACTCAGGGTCACTTTACCCCTTGCTATATCCCTAGCCCTTTTTTTATCAAAATAGATTCTTGCTAAATCATCCAGACTGGCCTCAAACTTGCGATCCTCCTGCCTCAGCAACCCGGTTAACTGGGATTACAAGAATGCATCACCGCATCCAGTATAATACAGTGTTCTCACTGAAGTATGTGAATAAAATCTAAACTCACAGAGTTATCTAGATAGTTGTTGGAGAGAGGTTCTTACCCTTTTCAGAAAATTGTGAATGATAATAATTGTGAAAGATAACAATGATAGTGTTATCAAATAGTTTTGAACTAGCAGACTCCTCCCACAACCCACGCTTTGAGAATTGTTGGTACAATAAAAATGGAAGGCTAGGGATATAGTTCAGCAGTAGAGTGCTTGGCTATCATAATGAGATCCTGGGTTCAACTCCTACCCCCCCAAAAACCAAAAAAAATACAATGAAAGAAGTGTGCTGCCAGGTTTATGTATCCACCTGCCCATTAGATGGCCCTCATTAAAATGATCAGAGCCTAAAATGATTATACATTTAAATTATGGTGATTCCCTACCTGATTCAAAGCTCACTATGCAATCTTTCGATTAATGGAAAGTCACATAGTTTAAACTTCAGGCAAAAAATGCCAAGTGACTAGGCTGATACAACCTTTTGGTCTGTTTCAGAGTTATATTTCTCAATGTAAACTAATAAACTGACATTATGCTTTTCATTAAACAGTCTCTAATAAGCTTTGTTGAGTCAGCAGCCCTGAATCTAATAAATTTGGGGACACTAATGGTAGTTTCTGAGACTTAATCTTTTTTTTGGTATCGAAGATTGAACTCAGGGGCACTCGACCACTAAGCCACATCCCCAGCCCTATTTTGTGTTTTATTTAGAGACAGGGTCTCACTGAGTTACTTAGCGCCTTGCCATTGTTGAGGCTGGCTTTGAACTCAACGATTCTTCTGTCTCAGTCTCCCTGAGTGCTGGGATTACAGGCTTGCACCACCGCACCCAGCTAAACACTTGTTTTTTTACAACACTTTTGAAATTATCTACATAGGGAAGGCACTTTATGCCAATTTCAAATATAAATTAGAGATTTTTGGAATCCTAAAAAAAAATGACAAAAACTAACATGTCAAAAACAACACTCTTCAAATATATTTTTCTCTATTAAAATATTCTTATTTACTAAATTTATCTTGAGGAAAGGTATCTATTCAACTGTATATAATTTATTTAGTTGTAGTTTGGTACACTGAACATTGAACAAGAATCTTTTTTATGTTCTACTCCAACTCCCTTCTAGCATGTCTTCCTGAATTGTAGAGGCCAGAAAGCTATAAACTACATTTCCCAGATTCTTTTGCAGTTAAGTTTCATACATCACTAAAATATTCAATCAGAATATATCAGTTCTTCCCAATCAGATGCAATAAACTGAGCCTTTCATTTGGAACTTCAGCACATGGGAAGGGAAGATGGGCTTTTATGGAAGGTAGCATATGTGCCACCAGCCTGGAGCTGGTAGCCTGGGCTGTGGCTTCCTCATTACACAGTTTCCTGATTCTGGCCAAGGCAGCAACTAGATGGTACAGGTCCCTAGTACGGTGTAGGGTGCACTTCTAGAAGATGAAACAATTACTGGTTTAAAACTACATTGAGTGGACTGTGTTGCTTGCAGTCAAGAACTGCACAATTCACATTTTAATAGTTAATATTTCCTTTACCATAATCATGTATGTTTTCTACAGTTTTAGTTTTCTTCAATTGATTTTTCAAACTGAGACAATATCCCTGGTATATAGTTACATACTACTAAAAAGCCAAACTACTATGGTATTGTTTTTAAATACATCTGTAATTTTATTACAAAACCATTCTTTTGGCATTAGTTGGTTACAGTGATAGCAAGATACTGTAAGTGTAGCATAGCAGCTCTAATGTAACAGCTGTATTCCCTGCTTACTGAACCAAAATTTAAGTTACCTCAAATCCATGACATACAAGTTATCTGCAGATATTACTGATACAAATCCTTTAGGGAAGAGTTGATACTAAGGGATTAGATTAAATGTTGATAAGACTACAAAAGTAGTGGTCCCTTTACAGGACTTTTTTTTTTCTCCCCCCTCCCCTCCAATTATTTTACTTTAAAAAGAATCAAATTTCTTAGAGCTAGTCTGAATAGCAGCAGCACCCAAAGAACATCACACTTAGTTCTTGTTAAAAAGCAATACCTGTGCAATGCATATTTAGGCCACAGGTAAGGGAATGATCACTCTAGTTTCAAACTCCCCATTAGAATCCCTTAAAAAAATAAAAGCATTCCATCAAGTTCTTCTGAATGGTGTTATTGCTGTACATTTGTTGGGAGGTCACTTTCTCTGCTGTGTTTGCTTTGAAGAGATCTTCCAATATATCTCCAATATTCCTTTCTTATAGTGTCCTTTTCTTTAGCTAGGATTTCACATAACTAAAAATAAAAAATAAAAATTTGTTAAAGTGAATGTGGAAAGCCATAAGCTTTTGAAACAACACAACTGAACTCTGATCATGGTCAAACAGACGCACTGGTAGAACATACTCTGCTCACTACTGACAAAAGATATTGCTCCCTAATCCACCAATAGCCCTACACTGAATTCTGAATAACTATGTTGAAAAGGGGTATGAATATTAGCAGTAACGGCTATAGCCAATTCTGAGATGCCAAAAAGAAAAATACTGAGTCACACCAGCTTACCTCTAATGCTTTATTAAGAATGTCCTCTTTGTTGTCACATTGGTTTTCTAGCATATCTTCATAGATATCCACAAGAAAGGCAATTAGGTAGGGGGAACTGTGACTTGGTTGTAAATCAAGTAATTGATTTAACAGATTGGGATATTTGGAAAGACCACGATCCTGCAAAATCCTAAAAGAAAATAATACTTGATTCTGAGAACAACAAAACAACAAAAAGATCAAAGAGAAACACAGCAATAAAGAAAACTTATTTTGCATAATGAGGCGAAACAAAATGAAAATTTTAAATTACATGAGTTTTATCGTGGACAATTAAGAGCTGAGTAAAATTAGTTTAAAAAAATAATAAACGTTTAGAGAGGTGGGCAGCAAGGCTTGCTCCCAGTACTCATGAAGGGCATCACCACACCGAGCCATAGACCTCAGTGTGTGCAGGGTGCTCTTCATCGGCTACCACACCTACTTCAACCACAAGAGGCGGAGGAACCCAACTTAACAGGCCATGGGAAGGTGAATATGAGAAAGGTGTGGACCATCTGACAATTGCAATTCCTGTGTGTGAACAGCCACAGCAGTTGCTCAAGAGTTACAGCAAACTTTTCTACTACCAGTGTTCCAGATGGTTCTGACTAAGTCCCAACAATTAGAGAATTGTTAAGTACTTAGAGCTTGACTGAAGATGATGTGGAATGAGAAATAAATTCAACATAATAAAATCTGTTAAAAATTTTTAAAAATTCTTAACTTGGAAGTTGAGCAGCTCTGGGGGAATAAAGCCAAATGTGCATGTCATACATTGTTCTACAATGAAGTCTACCCAAGTTAATGTTTACTTTGTGTATATCCATTCAATCATTTTAATTTTTCCCAGTGAAAAGTGCATTTTGACAGAGCCTTTCATTTTATGTAAACTATGAGTTACCAAAATATCACAGACTTCATTTATTCCTAAGACATGCAGTTAAAATGTATGTAAGACATAATGCTTCTTGGGCTAAAAACACACAGTTCTCAGTTTTAAAAGGCAAAAAAAATGTGGGAGATAGCTGAACAGTGCACATTTTTTAAGCTAGTACATTTTACTATAAATCAGAAAATTTGATAGGAACTATTACTTGTGAAAACAGAGCATTAAAATCTTTGAGAGATCAAAAAATGTGTAAAAGTGATCATGTATAATGTGAATATGCACCATATTAAATTAAAAGAGAATATAAATAATCTTTTAAGTGAAGAAAGATGCAGGAAAAATTTCTATTTCTTCTTGAGATAGTTCTTCATCTTTTTAGCTCTTCAGAGACTGTAGGTCCCAACTCCCAACACATCTCCAAATGTGACTCGATTCCAAACTGTGCTCTTTGGACCTCAAAGGCTTTAAATTCAACAAGGAACTTAGCTATGTCAGTGCCAGACAAGTGAAACTTTTCTATTAAGATTTATAATTGGAAACCTCTAGCAATAAAAGCAGAAATGCCGGCCACCCATCTGTGTAATCTGTAAATAGTTGTAAATAGTCTTCCATGTTTTACTGTACTCCTGAGCTGTGCAGGAATCTGTATTCCAATTTTGACAAAAACACTAGAAGATTCATAAATATAATTTAAAATGCATTACTGGCCAGGTGTGGTGTACATCTGTAATCCCAGACACTTGGGAGGCTGAGGCAGGAGAATCACAAGTTCCAGGCCAGCCCCAGCAACTTAAAAAGGCCCTAAGCTTAGGGAGACCCTGTCTCAAAATAAAAAAGGCTGAGGATGTGGCTCAGTGGTTAAGTACCCTGGATTTAATCCCCAGTACAAAAAAAGAAAAGAAAAGATATGTGGTTGGGCGATGAAAAGAAGAATAGAGGGCACAGTTCTTGGGAATTACCATAACCCTTTTATGCTTCTGCTCTTAGATTAAAAAAAAAAATTCCTTAGTTTCCTTTAAGATAAAATCTAATTAGGAGAGCTGGGTGGGGTGGCACACATCTATAATCTCAGTGGCTCAGGAGGCTGAGGCAGGAGGATCTGGAGTTCAAAGCCAGCCTCAGCAACTTAATGAGGCCTTAAGCAACGTAGTGAGACCCTATCTCAAAATAAAAAGATTTAAACAAGGGCTGGAGATGTGGCTCAGTGGTTAAGTGTCCCTGGGTTCAATCCCCAATATCAAAAAAATAAAAAAATCTAATTAGGCATATATTCCATGATGTATATATTAGCAGCTTTTTTATATATGTGTATGTGTATGTATGTATGTATGTGTATATATATATCCAGCAAAAATAACTTCTTACCCTTTCAAATAGTTCCATGCACTTTCATTATGTGGTACAAGTTTGATCATTTCCAAAGTGTATCTGTAAGAAAAGAATCCACAAATGAGTGTTTAATTTTAAAAGAGCAATGCAACAATCAGATACAATTTGAACAACTGTGGTAAAGCCTGGAAAAGTGTTTTCACTGTGTCAGACTCCACATACATCTCTCTTAGCTGGCCTTGCCACTTTTCTAGCTCATATCTAAATTAGAGAACCCTCAAGCCTTTAATTGTCCACTCTACTTAAGACAGTTCCTCCCTCCCGTATTTCTTGTCTAATTCTGAGGAAGAACACTTAACTGACATAAAACTTCTCTTCACAATAACAAAGAAAATTAATATGGAAGATATTTTTCTGTTTGAAGGAAACGTGGAAACTTTTAATGGTAAAGCAATCTAGGGGAAAAAGACAAACATCTACTTATGCCTGATAAATCCTCAGTCACTGAAAAGGGGTAATTTATATAACCTTAGGAGGTATAATTAAAAATAGAATGGAAATAATACAAAGAATAAAAATTAAAAATACAAGTACACATTTCTTACATTTCAAAATATTAAACTATAATGTGATCATTAAACTATAATGTGATTATTAAACTATAATGTGATTCACAGTCAAAATGGACACTCCCTGCACTTTTCTCCTTACCCTGATTATTAAATACAATTCAGATGCAACTGCCACAAATTCTAAGGAAGCTACAAAACTGTGCTTCACATGAGCAAGTCACTGACTAAAGCTTAATGATCTTGTTCTTGCTTTGGAGCTATTACAACAGGATTTTTTTCACAGGGAGTAATAAACTCATTTAACATTATGAAAAGATTTTTCCAACCACTCTGACAGTAAAGGAAACAAGAATGTGAAGAGAGAAACCTACAGAATGGGAGAAAATCTTTGCTAGCTACTCTTCTTTTTTTTTTTTGGTACTGGAGATTGAACTCAGGGGCACTTGACCACTGAGCCACATCCCCAGCCCTATTTTGTGTTTTATGTAAAGACAGGGTCTCACTGAGTTGCTTAGCACCTCGCTGTTGCTGAGGCTGGCTTTGAACTCACAATTCTCCTGTCTCAGCCTCCCTAAGTGCTGGGATTACAGGCTTGCACTACCGCACCCGGCACCTTTTCAGTTATTTATAAAACTATGTCTCTGCAGGTCTTAGCTGGTCCTGGTAGAAGATTCTTAATTTCATTTTGGCAGTGTACACTAAAGCATCATCTATTTTAATGGTGAAAACATGAACCTTGAGGTCAGACTACCTACCTGTAAATCCTACTTACAGAATTACTCAAAAACTCAGTTCTTCATGAGTATTTCTGAGACTATAAATTCTAGATAAGTATAGCTAACTATCAGTATTTAAAATATTTGTTCTACACATCCTGAGGGAATAACAAACTTTAAGTACAGAAAGTGCTTACATTCATGGCTGATTATTTCTGTTTCTAGTAACAGATGACTACTGATCTGCCTCTAAAGGCTAAAGGCTTGCATTTTCTCAACTTTTCATATTTGATTTTTCTTTTTTGTACTGGGGATTGAACCCAAGGGCAATTTACCAATGAGCGAGTCCTTTTTATTTTTAATTTTGAGTCAGGGGCTCACTAAGTTCCTTAGGGCTCACTAATTTCCTCGCTAAATTGCTAAGGTTGTCCTTGAACTTGCAATCCTTCTGCCTCAATCTCCCAAGTCACTGGGATTACAGAAGTGAGCCATTCACATTCAATTTTTAATGAAGTAATGAAGACATAGTAAATTAGGAATATGAAATATTTGAAATCTATTCTCAATTGAGTCAATTCAAGTTAAAATAATCTGAAGTATTCCATTTTTTAGCAAGAAAACCAATGCTAACAGAAATACAAAGAATAGCCAGGTGCAGTGGTGCACACCTGTAATCCCAGTGGCTTGGGAGGCTGAGGCTGGAGGATAGAGAGTTCAAAGTCAGCCTCAGCAATTTAGCGAGGCTCTAAGCAACTCAGCAAGACCCTGTCTCTAAATTAAAATATAAAAAAGAATGTGGCTCAGGGATTAAGTGCCCTGGGTTCAGTTCCTGGCACAAAAAAAAGAAAGAAGAAATACAAGGAATAGAGAGTGCTAAATGACAAAATATGAATTCTCTCTCCTTAAGCTCCACTATTAAGGTTGGCTTAAGAATAATAAAATCATTTCAGTAAATCCCAAAAGAACTTGCTTTGATGCTGGAAATGCTCTGTATCTATGCTGTCAAGTACAGTAGTCACTAGCTACTGTGGGTACCAACACCTGAAATGTGACTACTGCAAACTGAGAAACTGTTTTTTTGTTTGCTTTTCGTTTTTTTGGTATCAAGGATTGAACTCAGGGCCACTTATACACTGAGGCACATCCCCAGCCCTTTTTTGATCTTATTTAGAGACAGGGTCACACGGAGTTTCTTAGAGCCTAAGTTGCTAAGGCTGGCTCTGAACTCAATCCTCCTGCATCAGCCTCTTGAGCCACTGGGATTATGGGTGTGCACCACTGTGCCAGGTAAGGAACTATATTTTGAATTTTATGGTATTCTAGTTTTAATTTAAATTTAAGTAGCTACATATAGCTATTGGCTACCATACTGGACAGTGCAGCTTCATGTAGAAGAGTAGCAAAAGCAAATGTAAGAGTGCTTGAGAGGTAGGTCTTTAAGCCTAGAGCAGAGAGTGAATTGAGGATACTGGACTAAAGCCTTAAAAAAAAATGTAGGGGCTAGGCGTTCGGGATATAGTTCAGTGGTAAAGAATGTATGAATCCTTAGGTTTAATCTTCAGCACTGAAAAGAAAATTATACCACTAGAACCCTATATATAGAACAGATAAGAGAAGAGTTAGCTACTTTAAACTGAGAAGAAATAGGAGCAAGGGAGATTATAGGCAGATGTGCTATAAATTTGATCTTCCTAACAATAATTAAAAGAACTTTTATAATTAAAATTTTAACTATGAATTCATCAAGCTTTAAAAAAACAATATCCACATTCAGATTGTGAAACACAGACAAAAGCAAGTAAGACTAGGAAAAAACGACTATCAACATCTATACATATTATACAGAAATTTAGGCCAATTCAGAAATTTCTAGTTCTTAAAATAGCTTTTTGTATAATAACTCTCAAATGAGGATGAATTTTTGCCCCCAAAAGAACATTGGGCAATGTCTAAAGGAATTTTTGTTGAAAGCCAGGAGTACTGCTGAATATGCTACAGTATAAAAGACAACAAAGAATGAACTGGCCCAAAACCCTACAGTACAGTAACATGGTATCTGGGAACTATTATCTAAAATGCAACAGGATTTAATGAGACAGTTCTAAAATAAATTTTCCTAGACACTATGAAATGTGATTTCTTTCCAATCTTTAGTAGCAACAATATTTCAAGAAACTTAAGACACTAAAACACAGAGGAACACTATATTATTTGCAAATTTATCACTATGTTTCATCTCTATTCTGTCCAATTTTAGTTCCATGATTATAGGATCTGGGGCAGTCTTGGTCTTTGATATATTCCCAATGCCTGAAACATAGCAGGCATGCAGATTTTTTAATGAACGAGCAAGTAAAGGACATAACTTACTGTACTTCTCTTTCCAATACAGCACGATCACTGTAGCCAGTGGTATTAGAAATGACGAAGTATCTTTGGTTCCAGACAGAGTTATTTCTCACATCCTCTTTTAAAAGTTGGTCTACATACTGAAGCTCATTATCCCAAAGTTTAAATTCCTAACATTAAAGAAAAAAAAACTCAATTAGAAACATCAAGCAGGGTGCAGGGATGCACACCTGTAATCCGAGCTATTGGGGAGGCTGAGGTAGGAAGATCACAAGCTCAAGGCAAGCCCGAACAACAAACAAGATTGTCTCACACCACCCAAAAAAAAAAAAAAAAGTAAAAATAAAACATGAGCAAAGCTAAGAAGGTAGAACTGAAGAAAAAGGATCTACCCACATATGTGGAGAGAGATGTAGTCACAGGTCAAGGAAACAGAGGGGAATAAAATTAAATAATTGAAGATAGATCCTGGGAAAAAATATACAAAAAGCAAGAAAAAAGTCTTCAAAGAAAAATTAGAGAGGAAAAACAAACTCACTAGTAAGAGAATGAGTAATTTATACATAGCACTATACATAGTATATAAATTTGATTTAACATTAAGCGAAAGAACAGCATTAAAAAATGTACATGTGATAAACTACCTTTAAAATACACACAGAGAAGCCGGGCGCGGTGGTGCATGCCTGTAATCCCAGCACTTTGGGAGGCTGAGACAGGAGAATTGCGAGTTCAAAGCCAGCCTCAGCTATGGCGAGGCACTAAGCAACTCAGTGAAACCCTGTCTCTACATAAAACACAAAATAGGGCTGGGGATGTGGCTCAGTGAGTATCCCTGAGTTCAATCCCTGGTACCAAAAATATATATACATATACATAGAGAAATATATACTATTTAGCTGGGCATGGTGGTGCATGCCTATAATCCTAGCAGCTCAGGAGACTGAGGCAAGAGAATCAAGCTCAAAGCCAGCCTCAGTAATTTAGTGAGGCCCTGAGCAACTTATTGAGACCCTGTCTCAAAATAAAAAATAAAAAAGGGCTGGAGATGTGGCTCAGTGGTTTAGCACCCCTGGGTCAATCTCTGGTACCAAAAGTGGGGGGGGGGGAGAGATAAAGAAATATATATATGATTGGATTTACAAACAAATTTTTACATTATAAAGCTGAGTACTTTTTGTTATGTTTTCGATTTGGGGGGGAGGGGGGGGTACCAGGGATTGACCACAGGCACGCTTAATCACTGAGTCACATCCCCAGACCTTTTTATTTTTTATTTTGAAAAAGGGCCTCCTCAAGTTCCTTAGGCTGGCTTTGAACTTGTAATCTTTTGCCTCAGCCTCCCAAGCTGCTGGGATGACAGGCATGAGTAACCATGCCTGGCATAAGGCTGCTTTAATAGAAAAAATTTATAGGGGAGAAGTGGCAAAACCTACAAATGTTACAAAAGTGGGGTCATTATAAAAAAGTGTTTTTGTATTTCTTATTGAGAACATAAAAAGAATGAATTTCAATATGATGGTCCCTGTTTTAGCAAGTGATAATAAAAATAATTAAGAAAGATGACATTTTTGTGAAAATTACTGTATGTTGATAAGCAGTGAAGTTCAGAATGATTAGTATGGGCCACTAATTTGTGCAGTTTCTCATGCAGTTGGCAGTCTGCAGCATACAAAGTATAGAAAGAGGACATTTAGAAGCTTTTTATCAATGTAACAATTTTGTGTCTGCAGAATCCAAGAAAAAATTTGGGTGGATATTTTGTATGTATTTATTTTGTGGGGTTTTGTTTTTTGGTTTTTATTGGGGGAGGTTGGTTCATAGGAAGTTACAAAAATAATACAGACTCCTGTGCACCCTTCATTTAGATTCCCCAAATGGTAATACCTTACCAACTAAAGTTTAACCCCAAAACAATAAAATGACATGGTTTATTATTTTTCACAAAAATGCAGACTTTATTCAGATTTTATGTGTGCTCATCTGTGTGTATACAGTGAAGGCCAGGGTGTTAGAAGAGGTAAAGTACAGTTCTTTGCAATTTTATCCCATGCATAATGTAAGCAACACTACAATCAAGATACAGAGCTATTCCCTCACCACATAGAAACTGTCTTATACCGCCTATTTATAGTTGTATCTTACTTTTGCCTAATCACTATTAGCCATTGATTTGTTCCCTCTATAATTTCAGTATTTTAAGAATATTATCTTATAGATTCTCTTCAGTTTTCAGAATTCGCTTATTCCTCATTATCCGTGAAATTAATCTTATCTTTTAAAAAGTATGCTGGAAACATATGAAACTATATTATGTCAAATGTAAAAGCAAGAGAGAAAATTATGTGTACTTTATGCACAAAAATTTACAAGCAACAATTGAAGGGTATTTTGGAGTCTTTCTCATGGGAACCCTTCAAAATTGTAGTAAGAAACATACTGGCTAAGGTGGCTCTTCAAAGATATTGATAATATTCTTGCTTCTCAAGTTGTGGTAGGTAGATAGGCTGTGTGCTTGTATATGTGTATAACATGCACTTTTATATGATTAAAATTTTCAGTAAAAATTTTAGAAAATATGTCATTTTAATTAAACTTGAAGTTAAAAATTCTAAGTAAAAAATATTTGGTAAAAACGCCCTTGATATAATGAATAGAGCAAGAAGTATCAATCCTTGGAAAAAATTCATAAGAAACAATAAAATTGTTTGCTAAAATAAATAAAATGTCCAGTATGGGAGTTGTAACTATTCTATTCAGAATTTAACATAAAATTGTAATAGAGGGGTAGAAATATAATACATAAGTTACTATAAAACCATATTCCAAATTTTATATAGGCAAAAACCTTAGTACATGCCCTCATTAATTACAACAGCTATATTAAAATTTTACTACTTTTGATATTCAATTTGCTATGAGATGTGATGAGAATTCAATCTGAAATGTGTTAAAAGTGTACTATTATTCTTCTTTAATATGAACCTATTCACTAACCTACTTAAAGAGATTATAAAGGTTAACCGACATGAAGAATCAAGTTTTAATTAAGTATCTTAACAGTTCTTTACTATGTTGTGTGCAATGACCTACATGTGTGCTTTGGTTCATAAATATAATTAGACTCTGATAATAATTGTAATTATGTAAGTTAAAAAATAAAAATCTGAAAAATACTATAACAAGAAAGGCAATACCTGAATGACCCATTGTCGATGTTGCCAGGCATGGTAATTCTTTGCATCCTGGTTAAGAATATCAGCAATAAATTCAAGCTCCTGTGATGGATCTTTTAGCCATTCTACTAATACTCGCCTATGGTGCCTGAAACCCAGAGAAAGGAGAGAAATTTTGTGTTTATTTACCCAAGAACTAACAAATCATCTACATGGGTTATACTAGGTGATAACGGAAAGACACTCAAGAAACAAATATCCATTTCTAATTAAAGACACTCCTAGAGAGAAAATCTAACACAAAAGAAATGACAAAAATTTCAGAATACTAAGCAACGGATGAGAAATAGAAAACAGTAATTGTGTCTAAATTAGATATCTAGGGCTTAAAAATGGTTTACTGCAAGCTAAACCTGGAAGTACAGTTATCTTTTGACAATCACAAAATTCTGTTTTAAGAATCTGGAAACAAATCAGGCACAGTGGCACATGCCTATAATCCTAGCAGCTCGCAAGGCTGAGGCAGGAGGATCCCGAGTTCAAAGCCAACCTCAGCAAAAGCGAAGTGCTAAGCAACTCAGTGAGACCCTGTCTCTAAATAAAATACAAAACAGGGCTGAGGATGTGGCTCAGTGGTCGAGTACCCCTGAGTTCAATCCCCGGTACTAAAAAAAAAACCAGAATTTGGAAACATTACATAACGAGAAACTAGAAGAAATGTGATACTATTTTATCAAATATAGAAGCTACTCTCTTTAAATAGTTTGTCAGGCTACCATGTCTGCAAACATCCTAAAAACACTGAATTACATACCCTTTAACTGAATGAGCATATGATATGTTAACTGTATCTCAAAATTGATTTTTAAAATTAGCGATTTTATTCATTTATACTAATGTGAGCAGAGTTACAGAAAAAAAGGAGAATAATTTAATGCTTAATTGATGACCTACTCTAAATATTCTGAAAATTTTTAAAGTTATCTTACAGAATATTAAGAAGGCAAGATACTATCAAGGAGAAAATTCTCTTAGAGAAAGATTTCTGAATTTGTTGTAGAAATCTTCCAAGTTAGTGAACACTAGTAAGCATTTTATTTTTCAGATTCCTGGTGAATTCTATAATTTAGGAAAAAGTCAAGAATTTGATCCTTCGGTATATCAAAATGACTGCTCAGAACAAAATATTAAGATATTCTCTCTGATGTTCAAGATTTAAAGACTACTAAACACAGGATTTGGTTTATAGCATAATTTCTCACAGTGGTAATTTAATAAAAAGTTATCAATAATTAGGATATAGGATTTGGATTACTTCACTATACTAGTTATAATGGAAACAAGTAGAGTAGGCAATTTAAAATGTATCAAAGTTCAGCTGGGTGTGGTGGCACATGCCTGTAATCCTAGTTACTTGGGAGGCTGAGGCAAGAGGATCACAAATTCAACGACAGCCTCAGCAATTTGGCGAGGCCCCATGCAACTTAGCAAGTTCCTGTCTCAAAAGAAAAAATAAAAACAACTGGGAACATAGCTAAGTGCTTCTGAGTTAAATCCCCAATACCAAAAAAAATTAAAACATTGCTGAGTTTTCAACAGCAGTTAGCTGCTTTAGGTGCAGTTAGCTGCTTTAGGTGGGTTTGTGTTCTGCTTTTCAGAACAATGGGTGTTAAGGTGTTAATGGCAATGTTTGCAGTACCCAAGAAAGAAGTTATTTCTCTTTAGCCAAAAATTAAATTAATATTGAGAATGCTTGTAATATTCAAGTTTAATAGCAACACATTTTTTATATAAAAACACCTAAACAAAACAAAACAGCAGAGCAAATTAATTCTCTAGCCAATCTCTTTTTCCTCAATAAAACCGTTATTTTACTCTGAGTTATACCTCAATTTTAGAAAATATTTTTCACATATTTTTACTCATTTTTTCTCACTAGCTGCACTGCACAGTGATTCTGAAATTTCAAATAACAACAGCAGCTAAACATTTGATTGTTAACTGTGGGACAGACACCATTTTGATCACCCACCATAGTTCTCATTTAATCCTTGTGTTAGCTTTACATCACTGTGATAAAATACCTAAGAAAATCAATTTGAAGGAAAGATTTATTTTGACTCATGGTTTCAGTACACGGCCATCTGGCTCTGTTGATTGTGGGCCTCAAGTGAGGCAGAACATCATGGCAAAAGGGCACAGTAGAGCAAAGCCAGGAAAGAGCTGGGGCAGGGTGGTGACAAGATGTAGTCCCCAAAGCCCCAAAGGCACATCCCCAAGGACACACTGCCTCTAACTAGGTCCCATATCCCACAGTTTTCATCCCCTCCCAATAGTTCATTCAGCTAAGAATCCATCAATGAATTAATCCATCAATGACATTAGAGTCCTCATGATCTAATCACTTCCTGAACCTTGGAGACCAAGTTTTCAACACATGAGCCTTTAGGGGACATTCCAGATCCAAATCAAAATAATCTTCCTAATAATCCTGTAGGGCAGGTAACATTAGCCCCAATGTAAAGTACTAAATTATAAAGAAGCTTAGGATGTAACTCAGTGGTGGAACACTTGCCTAGCATGTGCAAGGGTCTGGAATTTGACCCCCAGTAGTGCAAAAATTAATAAAATAAAAAAACAAAGAAAAATCCTTTATTATATCATTATCTACTGGCAGAAACTATGTAGAATAACATTTCTATCTTACCAAACTTGATAGTTTTTGGGCTGTTCCTCAATTATTGCAGTGATATAGTTCATTTCCTCATGTAGATCCTTTTGAAGTGACTTTAGGAGAACTCTCCGAAAATGCCTACAGCAAACATCAAGTATCCAAAGTCTCATTACTCCAATTAAGTTGCCTATCAACAGTATCAAATAAAGCTAAAAGACAACAATATAGTTAGACAAATTTCGGGCAGTTATTTTACACAATAAATAATTTTCAATTTAAGTGCATGAATTGTCCAAATTCATACAACCATCTGGTAACTGGATGAATCAAGCATTTAAAGTAAAAAGAATAAAAGGCAACAAATGTAATAAAAGAAAAGTAGATTTTGGAACCTTAAGGAATAAAAAGACAACTAAATTTTATTTTCAGGTAATACTTTGGTTACCTGTGTTTTATAATACAAAATGCAAAGACGTTTCTTTCCTTATATAGTAAAGTGCTCATGTAGGTTATATTATTCATATAATAATTCTACTACAAACATAATCAAAATATTTTACTTCTGGAACCACCATCAAAATGCTTATAATTAGGGCTGGGATTGTAGCTCAGCGGTAGAGCGCTTGCCTCGCATGCGTGAGGCCCTGGGTTCGATCCTCAGCACCACATACGAAGCAATAAAATAAAGACATTGTGTCTATCAACAACTAAAAAATATTTTTTAAAAAAAAATGCTTATAATTAATTTCAGCTTATAAAAAGAAACTTATAAGTGAAGCAAATTTAACTTCTAAAATTAAAGAGAAAGTGGAGTCATTTTTTAAAATTTCCTAAAGATAGTGCTAATCTTAGTAATCTAATTTTCAAAAATTTCCAACTCAATATATATCAAGAGACACAGTTCAGAACCTACTTTAAAAGTTATCTTTTAAAATAAAATGCAAAATAGAGATTATAGTATTTTTATCTTATTATTAAAAAAGAAAATTAGGATTCATAGTGCATGTAAATACAAACACTTGGTTTATATGGGCAATGAATTCAGGTATAGTGCTTTTAAAAAAGCAGCAAATAAACTTCTTAGGAAAATTAAAAATGCATTCTAAGTTCCTTTGTGCCATACAGTCAGTAATTTCTTGTTTTTATATAACTTTATTTTGTTTATTTATTATTTTAATTTTTTCTAATGTGATGGTGAGGTTTGAACCCAGTGCTTCACACATGGAAGGCAAGCACTCTACCACTGAGCCACAACCCCAACCCAGTAATTTCTTAAAAGTTAAGAAAGTATATATTAGAGATACAAAATAATAGAATATCATACTGAGGATTTCAGTTACACATAGTAGACTAACTAGGTTTATTCTCAGTCCCTAAATAAAACCCCACAAAAATTATATTAAAGCAATAAAGAAGATATAAATCCACAATAAATGGGGCAAAAGGTTACCACAGCAAGCGTAAGAGGTCAATAAAATTATAGAAAATATAAGCAAACAGATAAGTTTTTAACTGACTTAGAAAAGCAATGTTGGCCAGGTATAGTGGTGCATGCCTATAATTCTGGCTACTTCAGAGGCTAAGACAGGAGTATCACAAGTTCAAGCCTAATCCAGGCAACTTTAAGAAAATCACAAAATAAAATAAAAAAGGCTGGGGATGTCGCTCAGCACTAGAGTGCTTGTCTAGCACACAGGAAACCCTGGATTCATGCCCAGTACCAGGAAAAAAAAAATCATATAAACCTGTCAACTGTAGCAAAAACCTTAATAAAGTTTCAAAAATGTTTTTTTTTTCCCCCCCAAAATTGAGAGTCAAGAGTGGGGCTGAAAAATACAGCAAGGTCTACAGAAAGATCCTTAACAGCCAATATCCTTCCCTTCACCCTGAGCAGAGAGGTGACATCTCCTGACCTGAGCAGGAACCAATTTTAATTCTCTAGAAAAATCTAAAGCAGAAAGAGATACTAGGCACACTGAAAGATAGGGTGAGGTAAAAGATGGAAACAAATACATTTAAAATGCTAATATACAAAGCTGAAAAAAGTTTAAAACAAGATAAAGAATAGATAAATATAAAATAAACCATGTTGAAATTGTCTAACAGGCTTATTTGCCCCCCAAAAAAAAGAGAAGAAAAAGGAAAAAAAAAATCTGATACACACAACAGTGAAACTTCCTTAACATATTTCCATGCCTGATCCCCCAGAACTATGGAAAGCAAATGTGCACTCCTTAGGCAATAAATTAGATGGATCCTCTCTGGAGAAACACACAAAAAAAAGACTTAAAAAAATACGATATGCAAAGATTTCAAAACAAAATAGCCACATCCCCACTCGGTAACTTTACAATTGATAAATCATGCCATGCATAGGACTTCCAATCAGGCTTTTTCCTCTCTCCATTCTAAGTACAAAAGGAGAGCCAAGAATTTCTAATCATTTATAGAAAAATCTTTATACAAAAGAGACCAAAGGAACAGATGAAAAGATATCACATTCATGAAATCAAAAAGATGGTATCTTTTCTTAAATATCAAGGAAAAAAGAGCTCTGAAAAATTAAAAATTAAAAATATTTGAAAATCAATATAATTAGAAGATAAAACTGAAGGAATATCGTAAAAGTAAATTAAAAAATAAAGGAGGGCTGAGGTGTGGCTCAGTGGTAGAGTACTTGCCTAGCATGCATGAGGCACTAGGTTCGATTCTCAGCACAACATATAAAAAAATAAAATAAAAAGATCCATTGACAACTGAAAAAAAAATTTTAAAAAAGGAATAAAAATAAGAAATGACAATCTAGGAAATAACAACATGGAACTAAAAGGCATTCCAGAGAGAGAAAACAGAGGAGAGAAGAAAAATAAACAACACAGAAACATTCCTTGAACTTAAAAAGAGAAAAAGTTTCAAATAAAGGAATGGGAATCTTCCCTACCTGAACCACAGAGGTTAAAAGAAATGAGAAAGCATTATAAAATTCTGAGGGAAATAATTTGAATGTAGAATTCTACTAGTAAAGCTAAAGAAAGACTAAAGACTTCTAATGTATAATCTCCAATACTGTTGTCCATACATCCTTCTTTAAGTTATCTTCTAGTCGAATATGCATGCCTTCTATAAAATCAGAAAGTAGGGCTGGTGATTTGGCTCAATGGTAGAGTGCTTACCTGGGAAGTGCTAAGGCCCTAAGCCTAGGTTCAATTCCTAGCACCACAAAAAAAAAAAAAAAAAGAACCTTAATTTTAAAAGAACCTTAATTTTTAAAATAAAAAGTAAGTCAAGGAAGAGAAAGATGTGGGATCTGGGAAATGGAAGACGAAACAGGTGGAAGATCTGAAGACCACATTTGCAGCACCCAAAAAAATGAAGGGAAGAAAAAAATGAAATGGAAGGATTACTTGTTATATTCAATAGTAATGAAACATTTACATATATCAGAGTGTCTGGGAGATGAATTATTTATTGGTACAAAGAAAATCAGAGCCGGGTGCGGTAGCACAAGCCTGTGTAATCCCAGCACTTAGGGAGGCTGAGACAGGAGAAATTCAAGTTCAAAGCCAGCCTCAGCAATGGTAAGGTGCTAAGCAACTCAGTGAGACCCTGTCTCTACATAAAACACACAAAACAATAGGGCTGGGGATGTGGCTCAGTGGTCGAGTGCCCCTGAGTTCAATCTCCAGTACCAAAAAAACAATAGAGAGAAACCAAACAAAAATGGCAATTTGTTATGGGAAATGTGAATACACTGTTAAATGTGGTTCAACACAAACCAGGAACTGATAACTAATTTGTGATGAAATAAAGAAAGTAGCACATGAACACTCCATCTTTCACAGAAGGAACAGATAATGTCTAAAGAGTTTTAAAATGTATCTAGCACACAGAGATTAAGTAAAGAAATAACAAGTGGGCACAATGGCATGAGCCTATAATCTCAGATGCTCAGGAGACTGAGGCAGGAGAATCACAGTTCAAGGCTAGTCTAGGCAACGCAGCAAAACCTTGTCGCCAAACAAAAGAAAAGAAAAAAGGAAAGAGTTGTTGCTTCTGAGGAATGGGACCCTAGGCATGGGAAGAAATGGGGCAGAGATGTTTTTCCCTTCAACTTCTGACTTTTACACCCATATGTGAATTATTACTTTGATAGAAATTAAAATTCAGTTAAATAAAAAAAAAGTCATTTGAACTAAAACCTGAGAAATGTAAGCAGAAAATATCAATGTTGTGTATTACTTACCACACCGTATAATTGGCTGCATTTAACTCAATAGCATCCTGGGTAAGCTTAAAAGCGCGTTCACTTCTTTCATCACGCTGTAGAACAGCTCGGAAATAATCATAAACATCTCTAACTGGAAACAGAACACACAACAGCATCAGGACTACCTTTCTTATTTAAAATTAACACCATAACATCAAAGCTGTTATACCTATGTAAAAAGATATTTTATTTGCATATGTATGATTTGTATCAATAAGCAAAATAGAGTCAAATGACTGTGACTGCCACCTCAACAATACTCAGTGTCATGGTCACAACACACAGGCTACCATGTTTACTATGTATATGCATCCAGATGGGTTAATGCCAAACTGCAAATCTCCCAAAGATTTTATGTAAAATTAAATGTACATATTCACATACATTCTCATAGCTGTTTTCCTTACATTTTATTCTGATCAGATTTTTAAGTGAAAAATATAAAAAAATGGCAGAAAACTCAGAGTATAAAAAGGTTCACACTAGCCAGGCGTGGTGGCATGTAATCCCAGCACTTTGGGAGGCTGAGACCGGAGAATTACAAGTTCAAAGCCAGCCTCAGCAAAAGGGAGGTGCTAAGCAACTCAGTGAGACCCTGTCTCTACATAAAGCACAAAACAGGGCTGGAGATGTGGCTCAGTGGTCGAGTACCCCTGAGTTCAATCCCTGGTACCAAAAAAAAAACAAAGGTTCATACTAAATTTCCATTCTACTAAATTCCCAGTCCTCCTCTCCAGAAACAACCACTGTTACCTGACTGTAGTATATCCTGCCAAATATATTCAAAGCATATACAATTGTATATTTGATTCCATCCCTCATTGTTTACAACGAGATCATACCACACTCAACACTTTGGCCCTTGCTTTTTTCATGCATGTATTAATAGATCGTATACACTAGCACAAACTTCTATGGAAGATTATTTGGTAATATCTATTAAAAATTAAAACTTACATAATTAATGATTCAAGAATTTGAGTTCTAGGAAGTTTATTCTTACAAATACTTTTATGTGTGCAAAGTAGGCCAGAAAATGTGGGTAACCTGGGAACTCACCACCTGTAAGCGGCACTTAAAGTAGGGGAGAGTCTCATAGAACTGTGTCCTTGAACTGTGGCATGTGTGTAAACTCTAGGAATTAATGTTAGAATTGAATGAAATTGTAGGACACCTAGTTGGTGTCCACAGAGAATCAGAGAACTGCTTGGTGAGGAAAACCATTTGGGTGTCAGACTATAACCACCAAACTGAAAGTGATAAAAATATTCATAATTACAGCTCTTTTTTTTTTTTTTTTAAATCTTAATTTTATTTATTTATATATTTTGTATGTGGTGCTGAGGGTCGAACCCACGGCCTCACGTGTGCAAGGCAAGCGCTCCACCACTGAGCCACAACCCCAGCCCCATAATTACAGCTCTTTATAGAGTCTGCGATACACAAAGGTTACTTGTTTCTAAACACTATCTTTTTATGTAGGGGAAGGGGCACCAGGGATAGAGCCCAGGATCAAGCACTGAGCCATATTCCCAGATCTTTTTATTTTATTTATTTTTTTAAATTTTAAAACAGGGCCTTGCCAAGTTGCCTAAGGTGGCTGCTCACTTGCAATCTTTCTGCCGCAGCCTCCTGAATACTTAGGAGTACAGGTGACTTTTTAAGCACTATCTTTAAAAAATCGAGTTTAAGCCAGGCACACTGGCATACACATGTAATCCTAGCTACTGGGGAGACTGAGGCAGGGGAATCACAAATTCAAAGCCAGGCTCAGCAACTTAATAAGACTCCCATCTCACAACAAAAATAAAGAGAGTTGGGGTTGTGGCTCAGGGGTAGAGCACTTGCCTAGCATGTATGAGGCACTGGGTTCGATCCTCAGCACTACATAAAAATAAATAAAATAAAGGTATTGTGTCCTTCTACAACTAAAACAAATAAAAAATAAAAACCATTTTAAAAAATAATAAAATAAAAAGATGTAGCTCAGTGGTATAGATGCTTGCATAGCATGCATGCAGCCATAGGTTCAATCCCTAACAATGCAGAAAAAAGAAAAAAAATTTTAAATTTATAACAAAATGATTATTATAATGTTAACTTGATAAAAAATGTTTTCAGCCGGGCACGGTGGCGCAAGCCTGTAATCCCGGCACTCAGGGAGGCTGAGACAGGAGAATGGCGAGTTCAAAGCCAGCCTCAGCAATGGCAAGGCGCTAAGCAACTCAGTGAGACCCTGTCTCTACAGAAAACACAAAATAGGGCTGGGGATGTGGCTCAGTGGTCGAGTGCCCCCGAGTTCAATCTCCAGTACCAGAAAAAAGTTTTCATATATTACATGCAAATATATGTATTATATATGTATATGCATAAAATACACATGCACATACATGCATACTGTTAAAATAATTAACTGGGTGACCATTAAGCTAACACAGCTCTAGCACCTTGGGTTTCTATGTAAGTAAAACAAAACCCAATTCAACGTAAATACTAAAATGAAACTTAAGCCTAGTCAATCAGAAATTGCTGACTAACCTCTAAGTAAATAGAACTTTATACTCATTAATTTTTTTCTGTAGTTTTTGCTTTATATTAAATATTCTTTTGCTGGATGAAGTGATGCACATCTATAATCCCAACCACTCAGGAAACTGAGGCAAGTTAGAGGAAATCCTTAGCAATTTAGCAAGACTGTCTTAAAATAAAAAAATATCTCTGGGTTCAATCCCAGTACTGAAAAAATAAGTATGTAAACAAATAAAAATTTTTAAATGATTTAATTTAAAAATTATAAACTTTGCCAAACACACTGGCACATGCCTATAATCCCAGTGATTCAAGAGGCTGTGGCAGGAGGATCACAAGTTCAAAGCCAGCCTTAGCAACTTAGTGAGGCCCTAAGCAACTTGGTGAGTTCCTGTCTCAAAATAAAAAATAAAAAAGTCTTGGGATATAGCTCAGTGGTTAAGTGTCCCCAGGCTCAATCCCTGGTACCAAAAATAAACAATATACTGTCCTGCTCAAAATGACCAAAACACCCTTTTCCACACAATCGTTTTTGATATCTGTCCATAACAGATCTAAAACTTTTTAATGTTATATAGTATTTGATTATATTACAAAAGTTTTATTTTTATCTAATAGATATACAGGTGGTTTCCAATATCTTGCTTTTTCAAAAAAATGTTGGAAATTTTAACAGCAAACATATATGGAGCTTACTGTAAGTCATATTGCTCTACTATTTATGTGAATAATTCACTCAATCTACCACTATCCTCATTTATTTTCCCATAGGTATAAGGAGTGGTAGAGGGAGTTCAGGAAATAACTTGTTCATCATTACAGAAGTAGCAAAATGGTGAAATCAGAATTTGAACCAGGTGGTCTGGCTAAAATCTATGCTCTAAACACATATCTTGTCGTGCCAGTGCCAAAGTGAATCCAGAATATATAATTAGAAACAGTACTGCTAGGTTATAAGATCCAAAAATTTCCCATTTAATAGCTACACCACAATGTTTTTTAAAATGGCTGACTGAATGAAATGTATGGATCTTTTTTTTTTAAATATTTTTTTGGTTGTAGATGGACACTATATCTTTATTTTATTTATTTTTATGTGGTGCTGAGGATCGAACCCAGTCCCACTGAGCTACTATCCCAGCCCCTGAAATGTATAGATCTTAAGAGTTTTAATTTTTGCCATTTCACTCATAGTTGAACAATGACATTCACAATTTCCATATATTTTATCCCTAATAGTAATGGATTTTTCCTATTTAATGACCAATGGAATTTTCTTTTCCATGAATGGACCAGTTTATACCCTTTGCTCATTTTTGGATTACCTTATTAGCCTCTTTATCCTTTTGTAAAAATTCATTTTAAAATTTTATCAATCTTGTTTTGTACCATGTATCTTCTCCCACACTGCTGGGTTTGTTTGTTTGTTTTTTTAACTTGTTCATGGATTCTTCTGTCGTGAAGCTTTAAATTTTGATATATTTACCTAGCAATTTTTGATAGGTCAAACCTATCTATACTGTCCCTTGTGATTTTTAACCATGGCATATATAAAAATTTGAAGTATTTTCTACTCCACAAAAAAGATTAATAATTTACTCCCAATGGAAATGTTTGACTTTATTAGTTTCCCCAACATTTCTGTGATAGGTACTTATGAGTCTAAAAAGTTATGAATTATATTTCTCTGATCATTAGTAAGGCTAACATTTTTCATAGATCTTTCTATTCTAGTAAATTGTTTCTTCATATATAATATCTCAAAATATGGAAGTTTTACATTTTCATGTAATTATATATTTTGACTTTATCCTTAGTGAATTGTTTTACTTCTAGTCTAATAATACCTTCTCTATACCAAGAAAGATTATTTTCATATTTGCATTGAGTATAATTACAGTTTTCTTTTAAAACTTTAATTCATCTGTAATTTATTTTCATATTCATCAAGATATGAGATAGGAGCCAGGCATGGTGGCACACGCGAATAATCCCAGCAACTCAGTATGCTGAGGCACGAAGATTTCAAGTTCAAGGCCAGTCTCAGCAACTGAGTGAGGCCCTAAGCAATTTAGTGAGATCCTATCTCAAAACTTAAAAAAAAACAAAAAAAAAAAGCAGGGGCTGGGGATGTTACTCAGAGGGGAAAGGACCCCTAGGTTAAATCCCAGTACCAAAAAAAAAGATATGAGATAGGTATATAATTCAACTTTTATCTAAACACATAGCCAACTGTATCAAACTTATTTGATCTATCTTTTTCATAAAGGTATGAAATATCCTTTTTATCCTATACTAAATTCTCATATATTCTGATAAGTTACTTTTAGTCCTTATTTATCTCTTTACTTGTATACCAGTCCCACATTAATTATTTAGTAGTACTTTTCAATATTTGATAGGACAAACCCCACACTACTATTCTTTCTTTTAAAATGTTTCTTGCTGGGCTAGGGTTGTAGCTCAGTGGTAGAATGCTTACCTCGCATGTGTGAGGTACTGGGTTCAATCCTCAGCACCACATAAAAATAAATAAAGATACTGTGTCCATCTACAACTAAAAAATATTTTTAAAAAAGTTTCTTGCCATTATTTCCTAATCAGCAAATAAATAAATAAATGCTTTCTGTAAAAGAGGAATGATCTTGGATAACAAAACTTTAATTGAAAAAAAAAAAAAAACCATACATACATACAAAATCACAAAACCAGCATTCCATTTTATTCAATTACCCTTTCCTAGAACAACTAACAATTAACATTTGTATGACCTTCAATTTACAAAGCATTTTAACATTCATCATGGAAAGAATGACACTTTGTCAAAGAAAATAATCCATTCATTTTAATATCAGTAAACATATTCCAACTGAGCCTAACATTCATTGTCAAAATATATTTTAAAATGCTGATGTTTCAGCAACCAAAGTTTTTTCTAAATAAAACAGTAACTCATTTATTATCTGACACACGGATTAAATGGCAAATGAAAAGTACAATCACATAATAGCTATTATGTATTATAATGTAACATTCATCACTTAGGATATCTCCATTCTTTCAACAAAATAAAACTTTAGATTGTGAAAATAAATCACAAAAAACACCAAAAAATTAACTCATCATAAGTCATTCAGATCCTTACTAGACCAAAACCTGTTATTCATCTTGCCACACAGTTGTGAATCTCGACATTGATACAAAGTCTAACTTACAGACCTTTTCCTAATAAAAACAAACTTACATTTTTCACTATAGATGATCTGGACCACTGGATTGGGGCCATCATTCTGTGGTACTGGATCTATATCAGCCCATTCTGCTCTGTCCCTGAAAATACACATTTTTTTTTCAGTGATTACGTTCAAACACACTAGAAGAAAAAGAATTGGCATTTTCAAAAACAGCAATAATTACACTTAGATTAACACTAGTAACTTACAGAGATCTTAATGTTATCATGATTGGATTCTTCATGACCAAGTACTGCTACTTTGCTTTACATGTTAAAGTAAAATTAATATAAAACAATCCTAACACTTAAAAAGTTCAAAAATCAACAGTTTTCAAATTTAGTTTTATAGTGGCAAAATGTTTTGCAGCAAGTATAAAACAGTTTTAACTTAGAAATCAATCTCTCATTGATCTAATAAGACTGGAGTCAGTCAGAAATTTTAAAAATCTGAATAATAATTTACTACGAATTGACCTCCTATCCCATCCCACTCCCACCCCAGTACTGGGGACTGAACCCAGGGAAGATTTACACTGAGCCCTTTTAAGTTTTTATCTTAAGACAGGGTCTCAGTAAGTTACTGAAGGTTGCTGAATTGCTGAGACTGACCTCAAACTTGTGATTGTCCTACCTCCTGAGTCACTGGGATTATAAGCCTGAGCCCCTGCACCCAGTCTGGACTGACATTTTAAAATCAAAGTAAGCAATTTATTGTATACTTGAGAGGTGGTCCTGGCGGCCATTAAGGGAGCAGGTTCTAGGGCTAAGGATGTAGCAAAAGGTGAGGGCTGGCCTTGGAATCTAACAACTGCCTAAACTGGAATAATTAGCTCTCCTTCTTACTAGGTGTGTGGCCTTGAAAAAGGTACTTAACTTCTCTGGAGCTCAGTTTCTTCATTTAAAAAAAAGAGATAACATTACTAATCAACCTTAGAAAGCTATGTTTTGGGGAGTACTGGGGATTGAACTCAGGGGCACTCAACCACTGAGCCACATCCCCAACCCTATTTTGTATTTTATTTAGAGACAGGGTCTCACCAAGTTGCTTAGCACTTCGTTGTTGAGGCTGGCTTTGAACCCATGATCCTCCTGCCTCAGCCTCCTGAGCCACTGGGATTACAGGCATGCGCCACCACACCCGGCTCTTAGAAAACTATTTTTAGGATGAAATATTATGCTATTCAAGCATGCACAATATATAATAAGCACTCAATGAATATTACTCATTATCAAGCTAAAATAACAGTACAGTGGCAACAATAAAGGCTTACAGAAATTTCAATGTAAATTGCCCTGTGTGACCAAATTTATTTTAACTACCTTTTACTTATATTCTCTTCCTTTCATCCTCTATTTCTTTCCTTCTTTCTTTCGGTACAGGGAATTGAATCCAGTGGTGCTTTACAATTGAGCTACATTGCCAGCCCTTTTTAAAAATTTTTTTATTTTGAGACAGTTTCTCATTAAGTTGCTGAGAACCTTGCTAAGTTTCTGAGGTGGGCCTCCTGTATCAGCCTCTGGAGTAGGTGGGACTTCAGGTGTGTACCACTGTGCCTGGCTCTTTCACCCACGCTTTACCTCTCTATACTTATCAGCTATTTCACAACAGAGATCTGTGGCATAAAATCTTGAAATTGTGCCCATCATACAGGAAGAAATACAGGAGAAACAATGACCTGAGATGTGAAACCTAGAGCCTACAGGAATGGCATGAGAAAAGTAAGACTGTCATTTAGACACTGGGAAATTAGACACTGTCATGTGAAGAAACTTGAGTATTTCACAATCCAAAGAGGAGGACTGAAGGTTACAGGTACACCACAACCAATTTAAATTGGAAAACATTAGCTCCAACAAAAGAGAAAACTAGATAGTGACTTTCACTCATTCATAAAAACAAGGCAAATAAGCCATCTAATGGGTTTAGGTAGAACTACAGAAGATAGGGCTTTTTGATTGTTTCTGCAGCTTCACAAGAACCAGGAATCCACATTACTATCTGAACGCAAGGAACAGATGGGGATTAGACTGGGTATTGGCAAAGATCGGGGAAAGAGGCAAGAAAGTTACAGCAGTACCTTCATATCGCTCGTACTAGGGACCAGGAGATGTAGGGGATGCGTACGAGAATTTAGGTAACAATTCTATTTTCATGCTTACGGCCTCAGTTCCTAGAGACAGTAGGGGCGAAAATACTCGTTAAATGAAAAGGTCTCACTTCTTAAAATTCTTATACCTTTTATTAATTCTTCCCATTTGGCAGAACAAACCGCGGGAAGCCAGTACAGCTCTTTTTTAAAAAGTGAAAGCTAGTCCTTACTTAAATAATTACTTCTTGGTATGCTATAAAAATTGCACCCTAACCCTTCAGTTTTCAGTATGGTCATTAACAGGATAGCGTTCTGGGACTATGGAACAGAGCGGGAAATGTCTTAAATGTATGAATCATGACACCTAAAAGTGCTGTCCGGTGTTCTGTAGTTTCTACGTTTCATTCAAGCCTGCGGGAAGCCACAGAGACGTGCCTGGCGCCCGGACTCCGCAATGTCTCTCGGGGTCAGCGCTGCCTCCGGGAAGCGGCAATCTGGGAAGGAGCGCGAGAGTCGCGGGCTGGCGCCAGCCAACCAGCCACCTCCCGGCCTGCCAGCCCGCCGGGCCGCACAAACTTCGGCACAACAGAAGCCGGAAGCTTGTACCGGGGCAGAATTTCCGCCGCGGCCCGGCTCGGGGGCGTTACCTGTACAGGACATAGGTGGGCGAGTCCAGGCTCAGAAACCCGTCGTCCATAGGGGACGCCACTGCTCCTCCAGCTTCGGCCGCCATCCCTTCTTCCTGCTGCTGCTGCTGCTGCTGCTGCTGCTGGGGTGGCGGTGGGTGCGGCTGGGGCGGGGGCTGCTCCGGCTGACCGGGCTCGCCACCCTGTGTAGCCTCTCCGACCCCCTCGGCGGCCGCCATCTCTACTCGGCTCGCAGCGGAGGTGGTAGCGGAGACCCCGCCCCCCGTGGCCTCGCCCCTCGCTCCCCTCCCCCTCTTAGCCCACTTCCGGTGTCCTGCTTCCGGCCACCGAGACGCGGGCCAGAGGGCCTGAGCGGCGACCGAGAGTGCTCTGGGAAGGGGCGTGGACACTGATGAGCCAGGCTGCGCGACGGCCCCAGGGCACTCAAAGCTTAACACTCGTCTTTCAATCTGTAGGACACCCCCACCTCCGAAGACTTGTCACTTCAGAATCTCTTGGTGCTGTTGGCCGCTCCCAGTAGAGGAGCTGGCTATCGCTTCACTTAGAAGCAGTGGCTAAGGGCAACTGGCGGGAACCCCCGTATCCTAACTGAACTGGCTTCTAGGGTTCCACTTTAACCTTTTAACGGCCTTTATGTTTTTACTGGTTTTATTCCCTCCCGATGCTAAGACTGTTAAATTTCATTAATTCAGGATTTTCGTCTTTCAAAATTAAATTTCGGGTTATACAAATACTGTTCGAGTACATGATAATAAAAGGAAACACTTCTCTCTACGTTATATAAAACAGATACATTTATTTAACAAATACTTGCTGACCACCTGCTGTGTACCAGGCTTCGTCGCAGCAGTACAAAAACCATTCTCTACAGTCATGGAGTTTATGTTCTAGTAAGGGAGATTATGGTAGAGAGTAGATATGTCGTAGTGGTAAGTGCATTAAAGGTTGATGGCGTAAAGATGTTTGTATTACTTTGGGGGTAGGATAATCAGGCTTTTTAAGGGGCAATTTAAACAGAGATCTGAGAGGAAATGCATGCATTCTTGATTTATTGAGCATGCCAGTATGACAAATCTTGTGAATGAGGGGAAAGAATCCAAGCAAGGCTAAAAATTGGGGTAAGAATTGGGTATTTTGTTTTTTTAATTGTGGCAAAATATACATAAATTTTACCATTTTAACTATTTAAGTGTATAGTTTTGTGACATTAAATACATTCACATTGTTGTGTAACCATCTCCAGAACATTTTCTAAAACAAACTTTGTACTGGTTAAACAATAGCTCTGCAGTCTCTCTGTTTCTGACTACCCTAGGTACCTCATGGAAGTAGAATCAGATACTATTTGTATTTTTGTATTTGGTTTATTTTATTCAGATACTCTCTTTCAAGTTCATGCGTAGCATGTATCATGGTTTTAAGGCTGAATAACTCAATGTTATGTGTATACCCCATTTTGTTTATTCATTTGTTGATGGACACTTGGGTTGTTTCCACCTTTTGGTTGTTATGAATAATACTGCTGTAAATACTAGTATGCAAATATCTATGTGAGTCTCTGCTTTCACTTATTTTATGTGTTTACCCAGACATGGAATTGTGGGATCATATAACAATTCTATGTTTACTTTTTTTGAGAAATTGCCATACAGAGCCGGGCGCGGTGGCGCAAGCCTGTAATCCCAGCACTTAGGGAGGCTGAGACAGGAGAATCACAAGTTCAAAGCCAGCCTCAGCAATGGCAAGCAACTCAAGCAATGCTAAAGCAACTCAATGAGACCCTGTCTCTACATAAAATACAAAATAAGGCTGGGGATATGGCTCAGTGGTCAAGTGCCCCTGAGTTCAATCTCCAGTACAAAAAGAAAAAGAAAAGAAAAGAAATTACCATACTGTTTTCTACAGTGCTACACAGTACTTCCAATTTGTCCACATACTCATCAATGCTTATTTCCTATTTCTTTGGAATAGCCACCCTAAATGTTATGAAGCAGACTCTTGTGGTTTTGATTTGCTTTTCTTTAATGATTAGTGACTCTGCACAATTTTATGGGCTTTTTGGCCATTTTTGGGACTGGATTGTAAATGGAAATTTGTGGAAGAGTTTGAATTATAAGAGCATGTAACAATGTTTTAAAGACCCACTCTGGCTGATATGAGTAAAATAAACTGGTAAAGGCAAGAATGGAAACATGCCAATTTGACCCTGATGATGGGAATCCAGGCAAAGGGTTAGAGTATTGAAACTGGTGTACAATTTATTGAGTCAGGGCGGGGGATATAGCTCAGTTGGTAGCGTGCTTGCCTTGCTCGCACAAGACCCTGGTTTCAATCCCCAGTACCACCACCGAAGAAGAAGAAGAAGAAGAAGAGGAGGAGGAGGAGGAGGACATACAATTCATTGAATCATGAAAACAATTTAGCAGGTTCTATCTGGGCTAAGAGGTGTACCAATTCTCTGAGATAGGACTTGCTGCATAAAAGGGCCACATAAGTCTAGTTCTGATCATTAACACTGCTCCCTAAATGTATACGAGATTTACGGATCTCCTTGATTTTTGCTAGTACTGCTAAACTCTACAAGCCTATAATTATCTGTGGATTATGAATTTTAAGTGAAAGTTAAACCTAGTTAACATAAGGACATCTGTAATAATTATGATGTTAATGATTA
>PVHX01010718.1:0-68430 GCA_004024805.1 Geosciurus inauris | reverse complement strand
AAAAAAAAAAAAAAAAGAATGGCCCCGGCACCACATTAAATTCAAAGAAAGAAGTTTTAGGCCTGTGGATGTAGGTCAGTGGCAGAGCACCTGCCTAACATGGAGAGGCAAAAGAGGTTGTGACTCCTAAGGCATATTTTGTAGTATTGGTGGGTCCTGCAGTGTTGATGGCTTGATCCACAGAACCACAAAAAATTAAAAGCATCGGCAACAAAAAATCTAAAATGATTGCAGATGTACCAAATCCCACAAATCCATAATTCCTTTCAGGAAGGTGGAGATACTGATTCTTTGGTTCATTCATTCTTCATTCATCAAGCATGTCCTGGGCCAGGTGCAAAGAGAGGTTGTTGGCTCATGCTCTTGACACTTTATCTAGGGTCCACATGGGCTTCTTTCCTGGTGTGGGAACCACAGAAGGACCTGATTCCCTCTACTTTGGGTGGCCTCTTCACGCCCTCTGCTGCATTGTAAGCTTCAGACCCCTTTTCTATAATCCACCGTCCAGGGTCCAGGACAGAAACTAGCAGATTGGTGCTACTGCATACATTTACCCAACTACATGTTACAGGTTGGAGACCACAACAAAAAGCCAGCGACCTTCACTGGGAAGTTACCAGCATGCCAAACCCCAGCAAGGGACTTCAGTGAGGCTCAAGGCAGATGGGCATGAAACACAGCACCATGGAAGGCAACCCTGGGCAAACCTCATAAGTTTTGGTTCCTGTCTGAAGTGGGAATAATAGCAGAACCTTCATCATGAGACTGTCAAAGAGATCAGACAGACAACACCATGGAAGTATATGGCATGGTGTCTGGCACATTCAAAGCTTGATTGATGTTAGCTATTATTGCTATGTGATTAAGTTCACACATGAGCCAGAGAGGTTTGCCCACTTTTAAGATTAAAGATACAGGAAGCCTAAACAAGCAACAAGCAGGGCACAGTGGCAACTGTAGTCCAAGTTACTCAGTGGGTTGAAGGAGAATCACTTGAGCCCTGGAGTTCAAGGCCAACCTGGGCAACAGAGCAAGACTCCACCTCCTTAAAAAAATTTTTAAGTTAAAAATTTCACAGCATTAGCAGGTGAAATAGACAGATCTCCTAATTCTAGCTGAGGACCGACACTCCTCTCTCAGTGATGGATAAAATAAGTAGACATAAATGAGCAAGAATAATGCCACTGGATTAAACTGACCTTGACGATGCACCCCACAATATAACAATTGCATGTTCTCCTCAAGGGCATGTGGGACATCCACCAAGACAGACATCATTCTCGGTCACAAAGCACATCTTAAATTTAAAAGAACACAAAGGAAGTTCTTAAACCACAACAGAATTAAATGAGAAACCAGTTACACAAAGATATCTGTTAAAGGGCTGGGATTGTACTCAGTGGTAGAGCGCTTGCCTCGCACGCATGAGGCCCTGGGTTCGATCCTCAGACCACGAACAAAGCAATAAAATAAAGACATTGTGTCCATCTACAACTAAAAAAAAAAAAAAAATTTAAAAAAAAAAAGATATCTGTTAAAGAATACATACATGGGGCCAGGCGCGGTGGCTCAAGCCTGTAATCCCAGCACTTCAGGAGGCTGAGACAGGAGAATTGCGAGTTCAAAGTCAGCCTCAGCAATGGCGAGGTGCTAAAGCAACTCAGTGAGACCCTGTCTCTACATAAAGCACAAAATAGGGCTGGGGATGTGGCTCAGGGGTCAAGTGCCCCTGAGTTCAATCCCTGGTACCAAAAAAAAAAAAAAAAAAAAAAGAATACATACATGGGGCCAACAGGAAGTTTCAAAGGAAGTTTTTATAATTTTTGAACTGAATGAAAACTGAACATATCAGAAACCATGGGCTGCAGCTCAAGCCAGGCTGAGAGGGAACAGTTTTTATTAGTAAAGAAATATCTCAAATCAGCAATATAAACTTTACCCCTAAGAAATTAGAGAAAGAGAAGTAAATTAAACCCAAAGCAGGCAGGAGGGACAAATAAAAAAGAGAAGAGCAAATATCAATCCAACTGAAAAATAGAAAAAATATAGAAAAAAAAAAGTCAAACCTAGAGCTGGTTCTTTTCAGGGAGGGAGTTTTTGTTTTGTTTTGTTTTGTTTTTTTCTTTCTTTTTTTTTGGGAGGGGGTTTGTTTAGTTTTCAGCAAAATCAATAAACCTCTAGGCAGACTGATCAAAAGAGAGAGAAGACATAAATTATGAATATCAGAAATAAAAAGGAACCTCCCTACTGACCTCATAAACATGAAAATGGTAAGAGAAAATTATGAACAACTTTATACCCATAAACTCAATAATGTAGATAAAGATGAAATGAACCAATCCTTGAAAGACACAAACTACCAAAATTCCTTCAAGAAGAAATATATCTCTGTATGAAAGGAACTGAATTCATGGTTTCAAACCTGGACACAAACACACCCCAAAAAAGTGCCAGGCCCCAATGATTTCACTGGATGAATTCTACCAAGCATTTAAGGAAGAAATAACAGCAATTCCAAACAATCTCTTCTAGCATATGGAAGAGGGAGAACACTTCCCCATTCACTTTATGAGGCCAGCATTACCTCAACACTAAAACCAGATAATGACATTACAATAAAAATGTAACCAATACTCAAAGGATAACATGGCAGGACCCCTTTGGGGTCACTCCAGGAATTCAGAGCTAGTCTAACACTCAAAACATCCATTAAATTCACCATGTTAACAGCCTAATGATGAAAAACCATATCACCATCTCAACAGCAGCAGGGCATACAGGAGCCAAGAGTTTATATGACTTGCCCAAGTCCAAAGAGCACCAAAGAAAAGCTTCAGCCCTGGTCTGTCTTGACCGATTCAAAGAATCGGCAGGTATGTATGTATGTAAAGGCAAAATGAATCTCCTTAGAAATATCACAAAATAAGCTGTCTAATATAACAGTTTGATATTACTTTAACTAAAGTGATAAAGTCAAAAGATTTTAAAAATAATTTTGTGTAACAGGCAACCATCTTTCCCTGAAAGGATGTCCCCCAATGGCCGATGTATTGAAGGCCTGGTCACCAGCCTATAGCATTATTGTTAGGTGATAGAGCCTTTGGGAAGTGGAGCCTAGTGGAAAGGAATCACGTCATTGGGAGCGTGCCCTGGAAGGGGACACAGGGATCCATACTCTCCAGTCTGTCTTTGCTTCCTGGCCTTCATGAGGTAAATAGGCCTCCTCTGCCACAGGCTCCCATCATGATGTACTGTGCTACTACAGGCCCCAAGGCAATGGGGACAAGCAACCACCAACTGAACTCTGACACTGTGAGCCAAGATAAATCTTTCCTCCTTTTAAGTTGATTATCTCAGATATTTTGTCACAATGACATGAAGCTGACTGACACAGTAGTCAAGATGCCCCATATCTGCCATGGGGATTTGGTCTCCAGTGGTGCACTCAGCTAAGCCTAATGCAAATGGGGGCTGTGCAGGTAGAGGAACCTGTTCCCCTACCTGGTCTCTCAGCTTCCTGTATTCAGGGCCTTTGCCTTCTGAATACCACCCTCAAATCGTGCTGCACTTTATAATTTATAATGCTTCTCCAGACCCCTTATCTAATTTTGGTCTTTGCTGTAGCACTTTCCTACCCCCATTTGACAAAGCAAGAAATTGAAGCACACTTTGTGACACCTACACTGAGTTTGTGACATCATCATCCACCTGCTCCTGTGAGCAGGGGAGTCCTGATGGCTAGCCCTGAAACAGGACCACTTGGACCATGCTGTGGCTCTGAGAAGCTCAGGATGCTCAGCCAGCATGGGTACTCCAAGAAGCTAGAACCTTCAGCCCTCTCTGGGGCCATCCTCTGAGCCCTAGAGGTGCCCTTGCTTGTAGATAACAAATGGCAGGTCTTATTCCCAGCTACCTGCTGGCCAGCTTGCTACATGCAGCTGCCAGGTTGAAAAGAAGGCTCTAGGATCTCACAGCAGGGAGGGAAAAAAAGAGAAAGGCCTCAGTCAATGAGACTGCAGTGTGTACACTACTCACCCCAATGGGTGACTGTCTTACATTAAAAACAAAAGCAAGGGCTGCGGGTGGGGCTCGGTGGCAGAGCACTTGCCTAGAATGTGCAACGCCTTGGGTTCCATCTCTAGCACTAAAAATTAATTAATTAACTGATTGATTGATTAATCGCAAAACCAAGATTATAATGCCAGCTAACAGCTGGTTAAGGGGATGGATGTTCCCCAACAGGTGCACTGTGCACTAGTATGGCAGCCACCAGCTACATGTGGCTATGGAGTGCTTATAGTGCCACATGATAAAACTTTATATATATATTTTAACAGCAGTAAAATACAGTTGTCCCTCAGTATTGTCAGAAGATTGGTTTCAGCATCCCAAAACATCAAAACATGCAGATGCTCAAGACTCTTATATAGGGTCTGCACTATATAAGATACTATATTTGCATATGTACTATTATTTGCATATAACCTACTATTATTGCTATTATAAACATTATAAAGTATTATAAATAATACTATTATTTGCATGTAACCTACAGGCATCCTCCCATATACATATCACTAGGTGACTTTAAAATCTAATACAATTAAATTCCATTTAGATAGTTGTTATGTACATTGTTTAGGGAATCATGACAAGAAAGAAGTGTGTACATGTTTAGTACAGATGAGATTTTTTTTCCAATCAGTAGTTGGTGGAATGCAGAAACTGTGGATATAGGAGGTAGACTATATCTTGGTAAAATTATTTTTCTATTTCTTTTTACATAATGTGGCTACTTAGAAAAAATATTGTTGGGCTGGGATTGTGGCTCAGCGGTAGAGCGCTTGCCTTGCATGCGTGAGGCCCTGGGTTTGATCCTCAGCACCACGTACAAAGCAATAAAATAAGGACATTGTGTCCATCTACAACTAAAAAAATATTTTAAAAAAAAATTGTTTTGCAGTACTGGGGATCAAACCCAGGAAAGTCCTCATCCATGCTGAGCCAGGGCTCTACCACTGAGCTAGCTAATCCTCTGTCCCAAAGTTTAAATTACATATGGGACACATGATGTTTCCATTGACAGCACTGAGAACCTACAGCTTAAGAAACTCATAGAATTAAGAAAATTCTTGAAACTCTCTTGGGCCAGGGACTGACATATTTTAAACCCAAAGGCTGTGGTTGAAGGAAAGTAACCACAGAACACACATATGTAATGTTAAACGTTGTTGCTGCTATTTTAAAGAAAAATCTCTTGGCAACAGGAAGTTTAACTAAACCAAAAGGGCAGCAGTGAAAAAAACAATGTTAATCAATGAGGGTCATCCTGACCTATCCTCCTAATGCTGCCAGTTCTCCAGCTACACGACCCTGTCAGCCTTCCCCTCTGGAAGGGAAGAAGAAAGGGCAGAAAAGCCCTCCTCACATATGCCAGGTAATCTTCCCCATCTACCGTTGTACCTCTCAACTCTTGGTTCCAGGTCTACAACACAGGCTTTGCTTCCATTCCTCTACCACAGGCCAGTAACCATCTAGTAATGCTGGAGGTTGGCAGTGGGTCAGGGCCCCTTGCATTCTGCCCTGTGGTTTCACGATTTCCCCACTCTGAAGTTGGTGACCCCCCTTTCCAGCCAGCGCCCTTTCCATCTGTGATTTATTAAGGTAGAAAACATGAATCACAGTGGCTGGAGATGCAGCTCAGTGGTAGAGCTCTTGCCTAACATGTGCAAAGCCCTGGGACTGATCCCCAGCATTGCAAAAGAAAAAATGAAAGATGAATCACAGCCATGTGTGTCTCTAATGGCCATTGATGGAATAAGACTGTAAGGATTCCATCAAATATGACATCAGTCTTCCCCAGGGAGGATCCTGAGAGTACCTCCTGGGGCTGGTAATGACTTATCTTGCTCTGGGTGGTCACAACAAATGGGTTCACCTTGTGCAGATACAGAAGATGTACACATATGACCTGCCACTCATCTGATTGGATATTATGCTTCAATGACAAAAATTACTAAAATGAGAAAACTAACCTCCCTATCTTCTGTTGTCCTCCTTCCCTGTCCATATCAACTGTCTTGCACACCCTCAGGGCCAACTACTAGCTTTCTCTTGTTCCCTCAAGGCCTGTGCACCTGCTTCCCTCCAGCAGAAAATGCTAACCCACTGGTTTATCATTCAGCCTGAGATCCTCCCCACCAGGTACTCTCTAAAATAATGACCAGTTTTATCTCCTTCAGAGAACAGTTGTTTGTTTCCAGGCCTATTGTCTCCATTACAAGAATAAAAACCCAATTGAGCAGGCCCTTGACTATCCTAGAACAAGGTACTCAGGAAATGCTAGTCTATCAGTGAATGAATGAATAAGAACACTTGCGAGGAATGCATGAAGGGAGCAAATAAACTAAATAGGGGGCTACTTCCAGCAAGATGTATCATTCAACTTCCATAAAGAGTGGTTGGTTAGGGCTGTAGTTGTAGCTCAGTGGTAGAGCCTCACATGTGTGAGGCACTGGGTTTGACCCTCAGCACCACATAAAAATACATACATAAAGGTATTGTGTCCATCTACAACTAAATTTTTTTTTATAAAAAGTGGTTGGTTTAAAAAAAGTGAACGAAGAATCTAAGAGGAATCAAAGATTTTGCAGGAGAGCAAAATCCATTGAACCAGGAGCCCAGAAAGACGGCAGAAGAGGCAAACTCTCTGGCCATGACTTTGCAGAGGGACGGGCCAAGTCCCAGGCTCCAGGACCCATTTCCTCATCCCCATCCCAATACAACACTTTGCTCCTCCAGGAAGGAGTTGATGTGCGGTCCCTTCAGGGCCAATGCTGGAGGGGCCAGGATTTCAACCACTTCTTGCAGTGGCTCTAGAGATGGAAGGGAAGCAGAGACACGATTCTCAAATATCCACATGCTCTCGCCGTCCACACATGTCCAAACATACATGCTCAGTCTCCTTCACAGTTACACTCAGTTGACACAGCCTCAGTCACGCATACACTCCCACTCACACACTCAGAGTAATTCTGCCCATACAATTCCAAAGATTTACATAATTTCAGACATACTTGCACACACACAACCTCAGGAACTCCCCACCCTCCGACACACGCAATCTGGAGCTGACACACACTCGCGCGCACACGTGCCCGCCCACCAGCCATCTTTCTGAATAAAGCTGCCACGCCCAACACGTCCCGCCCCCGTTGCCTGGTAACAGCGTGGCCCCGCCCAGCAAGCGTTGGAGGCGGTGCACGCCCGCACATCGCAGGCCTTCCCAGTTGCTCTGCTGGGGTCCATGGCCCCTGCGTTAGGTCAGTACCTGCCTAAAATCGATATTGCCGAGGCCTCCGCAGCAGTCCGGCCCTGCCACCGAACTGCTCATAGGCTCGGCTCCCCGGCTTGCAGTTCCTTTAACCCGCGGGCCACCTCGCGAGGGAACACCGGGGGCCTCGCACAGCCGCTCGCCCCTGGAGCGGCCCCATCGCACCGGGAAGGTGCGACCAACCGGGGCGATTTCTCGGTAACCCCAATTTCTCCGGCCTTATGGGAAATGTAGTTCCCGTTCGCATCTCTGTGGAACTCAACGGCGGCGTCCCGAGGAGCCGAGGACTACAAGTCCCAGGGTCGGTTGCTGCTGAGCTGGCAGGTTCCGAGGCGGCAGTTTCCCTCTGATTCGGCTTCCAGCTTTGCCCCTTTGGTCCCCGGCACCGGCATCAGACCCTCCAACTGACCTGGCCTACCTGTCCTTGGCTGGCGGCGGTGGGACTAGAGACCGGTGGCCGCCGGACGTCGGTATAAGTAGCAGCCCGCTCGGCCACTTGCTGTTTGGACTTTGGTCGGCTCGTGCTCCCACCCCTCTGTCCCCTTCTGAGATTCAATTGTCCGAGGTTGCTGTAGGCCCGGAACAGCTTCCCGCCATCAAAGTTGATCCTCCTAACTCTGGGTTCCCGCCCTCGTGGTCACCAGAGTCTGCTCAGCCAAAGATCCCTCCTCCACTCATTCGTTCCTTCATTCATTCCCTCGTTCACTCCCGAGTATTTGCTAACAAGTCTGTGTGCTGAGAATACTGTAAGGAACAATGCAAGATCCCTGTCCTTACTATCTCCTACTAGTACAAAGGCTGTCTGTGCAGCCTCTCTGCTATGGGTTCTGTTAACACAGGTGGTTGCAGTCTTTGCAACATAACTAGGATGGGGCAGGCATACCAAGGAGACAGGAAGGACACTGGCTTTGCCCTAGCTCTGTGACTGAGTGCAACTTGCCCTTTCCTCAGAAAAGGGAAATGCACAGAGGTAAAACTCATAGGAACTGACCCATGGCTACTGCTTAATGACCATTGGTCATGGACAGGACTGGATACACAGGGCTCAAGGGCCAAATGACCACTGTTAAAAGGTTTAGGAGCCTTACTTTGCTCAGGGTACCCAAACAGGGCCTTCTAGGGAGCCCCCCAGCAAGAGGGCTACTGAAAAGCATTTCCCCTACCTCCACCACATTCTATTAAAGCCCCAGACTTCTGATCTACGTGGACACTCCTTTTTTTTTTAAGCTTTATCTGGGAACAAAGGAAAGTAAAGTGCCAGAGGTCACAAACCTCTATCCCTAACCCAACCCACCCCCATCAATCTCCCTTTCTGAAAAGCAAACACCTCACCAGAAGCCAGACTTGGATCTTAAAATGTGATTGAAGTTATTCAGAGTAAAACCCTCCTGCCAAGATACTTAGGGTCAGAAATCCTTTCCTGAGCCCTTTGAAAGCACCCAGACCTCAGAGCTTTCAGAGAAATCCAGGCCAACTTATCTTGCTGGAATATTTCTTCTGCACCTTCCCTGGCAAAAAAGTCACATCAACTTATATGCCCCAAACGATGAGAGGTTTCCCACCTATCAAGGTAGCCTGCACCACTTCTGGACAGGAATATTCATGATACCCACTTACCCAAGTCACCCTATGGGAAGCCATTTATCAGGGAATATCTCCAGTGGGCTCCAGGTTAAACCACCTGATGGCCTCTCTGGCACTGTCCCTTGGCACTGGATGTGGCTGCACTCACTCCCAGTGGCTCCTGAAAGGGATTTTTGTTGCTAAAATTAGGATATGCTGTTGGGTGGCTTTGGGTAAAATCTAAAGCTTTCCTTACTCAGAATCTATTTTCTGTCTAAAAAATAGGTATCATAGTGTTTTGTTTTCTTTTAAAACCAGGGATTGGACACAGGGGTGCTATATCCCCAGCTATATCCCCAGCCCTTGTTTTATTTTGAGACAGGGTCTCACTAAATTTTCAAGTCTGCCCTTGAACTTGTGATCCTCAGTCTCCCAAGCCGCTGGGATTATTTATATGCGCCATTGTGCTCAATTCAGCGTCTTTTTTCTTCTTTTTTTTTGGTACTGGGGATTGAATTCAGGGGTGCTCCACCACTGAGCCACATCCCCAGCCCTATTTTGTGTTTTATTTAGACAGAGTCTCACTGAGTTGCTTAGCTCCTCATTGTTGTTGAGGCTGGCTTTGAACTCATGATTCTCCAGTCTCAGCTTCCCAAAGTGCTGGGATTACAAGCATGTACCGTAGTACCTAGCTAATTCATTGTCTCTTGAATGCACCTGTCCACATACCAGAAAGCAGGTTCAGCAGGAAGCAAGGTGGGAGCTGCGCAGGACAGTGATCACCTGAAGATATGTGCCCTGTTAATGATTTCCCCCACATACTCCTTTCCACCCTGGGCTTGGGAAGAAGCCTCTTCCCCACTGCTTCCTCCCACATTTTGGCAAGAGTGTAACAGTGGTCCACTTTATGCTTTGAATGTAGCCCTTGCTGCTCTGCCATTACAACTTATTTTTAAAATGGACATATTTCTTTCTCTTCCTTTTTCCCTGCTCCTCCCTAATCTCTCTCTGGCCCTAATCTCAGGGGAAACAGGATTACCTTTCTTCCCCATTTTAGGCAGATTTATCTGTCCTTTAGTACACATTCACCATAGGATCAAAGTAATCCAGATTTGGGGGATGGCACCAGATCTCAAAAAAGACTATCTCCCAAATTAACACATGAATTACAATTCCAACCGAGAACATAAGTGGAATGTAGCTTTTGAATCGCCTCTTTAAAAGCCCTTGTTTCTGCTGATGGGACAGGCGACCCCTGTGTTTCTCCTTTGCTAGCAAAGCAATAAATCTTTTTCCTTTTTCTCAAAACCGTGTTCTTATTATTGGATTGGCAATAGGAACAAAGACTGAACTTTTGGAAACAAATGCACAGGAATAGTAACTTGATTCCAGTCCAGGAAACCCCACATTGGTGCTGGTGGGACATTGCCCCTCCTCATCTACAGTGCCCAAACTCCTGCTTTCTTGCTGTTCTCCCTGCTGCTTCTGAAACACTCCAGGCATAGGCTCACCCAAGGGCCTTGCCACGTGCTGTTTATTCCCTCTGCCTAGGATGCTCTTCCTCAGATGTCCTCACAGCTCCAACTCTGCTTAGATGTCACCTTACCATCCTGATGAATGTGCTGGACTTCCTGTTGGGTCGAGAGATGGCGGCTAGACAAAAGGAGGCTGTGCATCTGAAGTTACCTGCACGCGCCGAGACTTCCCGCGTGCGCCAAACAGTCGACTGCTCACCACTCTGATGTCAACCTGAGAGGACAAGACCGACGCCATTTTATGACTCTGAGCCTTTGTCCTCAACCCAGCAGCCCCCGCCCAGATCCTGAAAAATTGCGACACACTTAATGGCACACTGCTCTGGCGCCAGTGAGTCGGTTCGCAATCTGGGCCAACCAATCAGGAAATTAAGCATTGGGCCCACCATAGCCAAACCTATCAGCCTAAAAATCAACTGACTTCATACTGACCACACTCACCCTTACCCAATCCTGTAGCGACAAGACCACTATCCCCCTGTGCGCGCTTTCCCTTACCCAATCACGTAACGCCAAGGCACGTACTGCCCTGCTTGTGATTGTAATCCATAAAAATCCCTGCTCCCGTAGACTCAGGGCCGCACCTCCCTACCCGCTGCGTAGGTGAAGGTGTGCTGTCCCTGCTCAAGCCTGCAATAAAAGACCATTTTGTGATTACATCAGAATCAGACTCCTGGTGGTCTCTGGTGGTCTTGTGAGTCTGGGCATTACAAACCAATCATCAATGAGCATGCTGACCTCTGAAATCGGCCCATACCTGTCACCGGGTCTCAACCAACCAAGAGACACCTCTTCGTGAGAATCCCCCTCCCCTCAACCTACCCATAAAAATGGCCTCTCCCAGTCTTGGGCGCTATTTCCCCAGCCCACACTGGTGGACTGGTGAACCGCACCTGAGAGCAGACCCCAATAAAGCCGTGCTTTTACCTTTTCAGCTAGTGGTCGTGGTCTTTACTGCTGATCTGACCTTACACTCCCCACTTGCATACACATTCTCTCCCACTTCCCAACTTCTCCCCACACCCCTTCTTGCCATTTAGCAAATCTGTTTAGTGTGCTTATTTATTTTGTGTAGTCTCAGTCTCCCCTACTAGAATGCAAGCTTCATGAGGGTGGGATGTCTTATGCAACTCTCCAGGCACCTGGCCTCCTGCCTGACTCAAAGCAAACAGTCAACAACTGAGGAATGAATAGTTCTGCCAAACCCTCAGTAGGTGACCTTGGCAAGTCACTAATTGGCTTCAGTGACCCTGACTGTGGAATGAGGAGCATGACCAAGTCTATCACCCAAACAGGAAAGCAAAGCCACCTCTTGCAGTTGAAGTTCCTACCCTACCAATTCCAATTCCTAGCTGTGTGACCTTGGGAAAATGACTTGCCCTTGCCTTCTGTCAGAGAAAGTCCTAACCATGAAAATGATAGATGATCAGTTTAAGCCCTTGCAGTGTGCAGGCCCTGAGCCCAGCATTTCAAGAGCCTCATGATAGCCCTGTGAAGCAGAGGGCATCCACATGGCATTCCACATGGGAAAACTGACTCAGGTGGAAGGGACTCTCCCACAGTCACATAGCTGAGGAAGTGGTGGGGTTGGAACCCCATGCCAAAGGCCAAAGCTAAGGCTGGCCTTTCACTGCTGCTTGATCCTCCAGAGGACTAAATGAGATTATACAAGAAGCCCAGCACCAGCTCCAGCTCTTATTTCATGGTCAAAACCCATCATTTCTCTGCTTCTTTTTGTTGCAGAAAGCTTGATCCTTGTCCCCAAAGCCAATCCAATAACAAGAACATGGTTTGCAGAAAAAGGAAAAAGAAGGTTTATTGCTTTGTCAGCAAAGGAGAAAACACAGGAGACTCCTGTCCCGAAGGCCGTGATTCTGCCCATCAGCAGTAACGGGCTTTTAAAGAGGTGATTCAAAGGCTACATTCCATTTGTTCTCTGTTGGAGTCATAATTCATGTGTTAACTTGGGAGATAGTCCTTTCTGAGATCTGGTACCATCCCCAAAATCTGGATTACTTTGTTCCTATGATGAATGTGTACTAAAGGACAGATAAATCTGCCTAAAATGGGGAAGAAAGGTAATCCTATTTCCCCTGAGATGAGGGAGGGGGAGAGATTAGAGAGGAGCAAGGAGAGATGAAGAGAAACGTGCATTTTGAAAATAAGTTGTAATGGCGGAGCAGCAAGTGCTATATTCAAAGCATACAGTGGACCACTGATCCCCACTGTCAATTTCTACATTCCATTTCTATGAAAAAAACGGGAGACAACATCTCCATGATGCTTCCTGCCAAAAAGGGGCAAAGTTGGGGGGAGTAACCCAAAGTCTTTGTTCTCTGGTGGGATGTGAACAGTTAAAGGTATTCAGCATCAGAGCAGTTCAGAGGTCCACAGTGGCAGGTGGCTGGACAAGACATACATAGGACAGGGATCATGCTAAGACAATAATAAAGACAGCAAAGCATTACTTTTTTGTAAACAATCAGCACAAAAGCAATTAGTATTTCAGCCAGTCTCTGAAAACCATGAGGACAGTAATTCATAATCTTATCAGTGAAAAACAGATTGAGTTTATCAATGTAGGAGGTTAGGAAGATTTGTAGGTCTATGAAATCAGACTCAAATTAACTCAGGACAAATTTGTGGCTCTAGTGTCCTTTGCGATCATTATTATTAGGCACTCTCACACAATAACCCTTCCTTTTATAGCCTCCAGCTTTGCTCTACTCTTTGGTAGAGCCAACACAAGTGTACATCTCATGTTACATTTTTTTAAAGATTTTTTTAAACCTTTATTTTATTTATTTACGTATTTTGTATGTGATGCTGAGGATCGAACTCAGTGCCTCCAGTGTGCAAGGCACACGCTCTACCACTGAGCCACAATCCCAATCCTATATTACATTTTTAAAAATTGTTTTTCCTTTTAAATGTCCATGTGTAACCGAAAGCTCGGTCTCTCCTCAATGCCAATTCAATAATAAAAACAAGTTCTTGAGAAAAAGGAAAAAGGTTTATTGCTTTGCTAACAAAGAAGAAACATGGGGGATTCCTGTCCCAAAGGCTGTGATTCTACCTATCTGCAGGAACAGGAGACTTTTACAGAGGTGATTCAGAGAGCAATGAGATTAGGGAGGAGAGATCAGGAAGGAGAAGATCAGGGGAAAGATCAGGGAGAAGTTTAGGGAAAAGATTGGGAAAAAGGAAAAAAAAAACATGTAAGTTTCAAAGCCATAAGGGATATAGTTAAAGTATCCCCTGTTACACATGTAGGACACATGCTATACTCTCCTGCCAGGTATTTAAGACTGCCAGGTATTAAGTTGGTCAAAACTGACCTTGTTCCTACCTATGCTTTAGAGTCACCAGAGATTCCTCAGAGATCATTCTTGGGGATGCATGTGAAGTCTCTTGGCTCCCTTATCTTTCCTCTACCAGTGGTGTCTTCTGCCAGGATAGGTCAAGATCCTGCTGACCATATGTGGCTTTTCTTGGAAGCATCAGGGACATTTCCCTCTCCAATTGTTGCTGAAAGCTTGGTCCTTGTCCAATCCAATAGTGAGGACACAGTTTTGAGATAAAGGAGAAAGGTTTATTGCTTTGATAGGAAAGGAGAAACATAGGGGACTCCTGTCCCAAAAGCTGTGATTCTGCTCATCAGCAGGAACAGGGGTCTTTTAAAGAGGTTATTCAGAGAACATGAGATTAGAGAGGAGAGATCAGGAAGGAGATCAGGAAAAAGATCAGGGAGGAGAAGTTTAGGGAAAAGAAGATCAGAGAGGAGAAAATCAGGGGAAAGTTTAGGGGAAAGAAGATCAGGGAGAAGAAGATCAGAAAGAAGATTAGGAAAAAGAAGATCAGGGGAAAATAGATCAGGAAAAAGGCCAGGGAGAAGATGGTTGGGAAAAAGAAGAAAAAAATCTAAGTTTCAAAGCCACAAGGGATATAGTCAAAGCATCCAGGGAACCTCTGTTACACAATGACCCTCCTCTTTGAAGAATGTGTACTGGTTGGCTTCCTTTCTGTAGGGTCTTTTCCATCTCTCTGATCAGCAGATGAGTAACTCACCAGAGTTGCTGGGCCCAGAGAGGATTGCCATCATTCTCTGGGTCCTGGCTGACCTTAGAGCACAAGGGCCAAAATGTTGCTTTTTCCTTGGCCCTTTTACTCTCTTGACTTTGGTCTCCAAAAGTTTTTGGTTTTGAACACCCAGCAAGCCAGTTTCACCAGTCTTAAATAGGGAGTAGTATGTTATAACTTCAATATCTATAATTTTACAGATACCCTTTTCATTTAATTGGGGTTATTATTAGTACTGGAAGTCAGCATTATATACTATCTGTCCTGTAGGTGATGGCTTATTATCCCAAATTAACCCAGGTTGTATTGTTTTAGAAGCAGTACCTCTACAAAACACTAACTGGCAACAGCCGGGTGTGGTGGTGTATGCCTGTAATCCCAGCACTTTGGGAGGCTGAGACAAGAGAATTAAGAGTTCAAAGCCAGCCTCAGCAACGGTGAAGTGGTAAGCAACTCAATGAGACCCTGTGTCTAAATAAAACACAAAATAGGGCTGGGCATGTGGCTCAGTGGTCAAGTACCCCTGAGTTCAATCTCTAGTATCAAAAACAAACAAACAAACAAATAAATAAAAATTAAAGTTTACAAGGAAAACACAAAAGGAAATTAACTGAGCAAAAACATTTAGTTTGTGTAATAGCTATGAACCAAGAAAAATTACTTTTATAATCTTGAATCTTTATTTCAAGGGATATACATTAATCCCTTGTTTGAGATCACAGTAATCTTTCAAATCAATCTTTTGAACACAACTTTAAATGAGCTGAAGTCTAACCTATTTTGAAGCCATTCTAACAAGGAGTAAGGTGGGAGGCAGAGCTTTATCTCAGGTGAGGCAGGGCTCTTCACAAATAACCCAATACAGCATTACATCTGAAATATGAATCAAAGAAAGGCTAAGAGAACTTTTAACTTTGTTTTTATGGAAAAAGTGGCAGACTGCTTCCATGTTTTACAATGTCACCTTTAAACAGATCAGGCTCTCATTATCTTTAAAAATGCAGTTAAATTCCAATTCCATTGTGAAGAGTAACACAAAATTATATATATAATTTATTGACTACAGGTTACTTTATCCAGCTATAAAACATCAAGTGACATGAATAAATACCAACCAAATTTGTTATTTCTATACAAATCTGAGACTTGCTATGGATAATTTTAGTTTGGAGAACACCAATTTGGCAAAGTGCTCTCCTAAGCCTTACATTTAACTAAGTTTAACATTTGAAGTACAATTTAGAATCCAGAGTGTATGGTAACAATAATCACAGGTCTGCATGGCTTAATAAAAATAAAAGATAGCCTTAAATCTCTTACACATTTAGTAAACAGTGTTAATGATCAGAAATTCACTTAGTCAAAGCAAATGGATAGATATAAAACAGGTCTTCAAATGACAGTGCAGCCCTTATTTGTCAGATACAATGTATAAAAGAGAGCACTTATTGGTTATATTGCCAGTAAACTTACATAAACTTTCACATGACAGACAGGCTTAGACTAATATAGTTCTCAGATGCATACATATACCTAGTGGCATATATTTAGAGTGTCAACTATATTGTTATAACCTAAGTAACAGTTGTTTGTTTAACCAGTTAAAAAGTAATCATTTATGACTTTAAAACAGGTACAAATCCTAGTTTCCCCAAGTAATAAAATCTAACAAATACAAATATAAGAAAGTTTTTTTGTTTTTTGTTTTTTTTTTTTGGTACTGGAGAGTGAACTCAGGGGTACTTGACCACTGAGCCACATCCCCAGCCCTATTTTGTGTTTTATGTAGAGACAGGGTCTCACTGAGTTGCTTAGCGCCTCACCATTGCTGAGGCTGGCTTTGAACTCACGATTCTCCTGTCTCAGCCTCCCTAAGGGCTGGGATTACAAGCATGAGCCACCATGCTTGGCTTAAGAAAGTTATCTTGGTAAGAGTAGATCAATGTTTCTGACTTTGGTTCATATCAGTACATTAAAGTTTAAATAATTTTGACTGACTGTACTAATTAGAGCCAATTTAATCACAAACACAAACTTTTTTAGATTTACCTTCCACAAACCTTCTGCGACTTACTTAGGCATTCACAACTTCTTTACATCCTTAGTTTTGTCTTCTTTCATCTTGAACTTTAGCTCAAGAATATTACTTTACCAGACAAAATACTTTCTCATCCAGAAACATTTCTTTTACCATCTAATTTTCCATACTAAAATATATTTCCATACCTATAACTTTATCTTTTCTAGTTTTGGACCCTTTCTTAAATTCATATGCTGAAATAGTCCCTATGAATGTTATCTGTGCATTTAATTTCCACAACAAATTTCATTCCAGGAGAGGGTTGGACAATCCAGCATATACAAAAACTGTGTCTTAATCTTTTTTCTCCAAAGTTGCATTCAAGAGGTTGGAGCACAGGATACTTTTGATCCTGACCTGTCTCCGTTATCATTATCACAATGCCATCAACTTTAAATAAATTCCTGTCAATTGTATCCAGAGCCTCCTTTTGGGCCATTTTCTTATACTGGGCATATTGATATGCCATGGAAGAGGCCCTTTCCGTATTTTTCTTTATTATTATTATTTTGGGAGGGTGCTAGGGATTGAATTCAAGGGTACTCGACCACTGAGCCACATCCCCAGCCCTACTTTGTGTTTTGTGTAGAGACAGGGTCTCACTGAGTTGCTTAGTGCCTTGCCATTGCTGAGGCTAGCTTTGAACTCACAATTCTCCTGCCTCAGACTCCCAAAGTGCTGGGATTACAGGCGTGTGTCACCACGCCCAGCTTCCATCCTTTTTTTTTAGGCTTCCTTGAAGATCCCTTTGCAGAGGCTGCCTAAAAAACACAGGTTGGCCTTAGTTTCTTTTTCTTTTCTTTTTTTTTCTTGGTACTGGAGATTGAACTCAGGGGTACTCGACCACTGAGCCACATCCCCAGCCCTATTTTGTGTTTTATGTAGAGACAGGGTCTCACTGAGTTGCTTAGCACCTCGCTGTTGCAGAGGTTGGCTTTGAACTCGCGATTCTCCTGTCTCAGCCTCCCTAAGTGCTGGGATTACAGGCTTGAGCCACCGTGCCCGGCTTCTTTTTCTTTTCTAGATGCATTCATTTATTCTGCCAGTCTCCTCAGGCATTTAGTCTGATGGGATACTATAGCAAGAATAGCTTTGACCCAGTGATGAATATCCCCTAGCCAAATGGGTTGTCCTGTCATATCTTAAAAGGGGAGACTATTCCTGTTCCTGGGTCATAAACTGACAGTGCTGAAACCTAAACCTTTGTGGCCAGCACCCTCCACTCTCCATGGGGAAAAGGGGCTGGAAGGCAGGGCAGAGGCCATGTTCTCTTTGGCCATTTTTCTATAGTGCAGGCAGCTTTTCTAGGATTCTTTTTCCAGTGTAGAGCTAGTGTCCTTGACCATAATAAGATGATCTGCTGCTGCCTGAGGCAAGGCTGAGACACAGTGCTGGGAGGCTAGCACTGGGTTTAAAAGATTTCAATTTTTTATCCCTTTCTTCTTGTGTCCTGTTAACCCTAATTCTTATGACACCTTTAACTTAGTTCCTGACAGTTCAGACCCCTTATCATGCAACTGCATAAAGGCCTGTACAGAATCTCTTTCATATACTTTACCCCTATATACCAACTTCAACATCAAGATTGTATAGTAATCCAGAAAAACTATTCAAAGTCCAGATTGTGTTATAGTAAACTGTCTTTCTCTTAGGCTTACCCCTATAGGTGGCCCATGCAGCCAAGATCTTGCTACTCAAGAGACTACTGGTAAGATCCATGCAGCATGGCCTATGTCTAAAGGGCCAGTAACAGACAAAAAAACTGACAAGATAGGGTCACCAAAACCAGGCTAACAGATGGGAACCTTTAAAACAGACAGACCTGCATGTACAAATTTCTTCCACGTCCTTTATTTTTGACAAACTCCAACTGCAAGGTTGTCCAAAAAAGAAACACAGACAACCAGAGAGGAGTCCTGAAACCATGTCTGACATGGGCACCTTTAATTTGAGCATCCAAGATCTTTCCCAAGATACTACCTATAGGATCAATGCACTACTGGCCATGTATTAAAAGGGGCAATAACAGATACAGACAACCCGAGGGAATTCCCAAGGCTAAGGCCAACAAACAGATGAGAACCTAGAACAAATCAGAAGGGGGTAAATATCCCTAGGTTCTCAGTCCTGTTTAATTATGACTTCTACACCAGTGGCACCACAGATGTCCCCAGAGAGAGGGACCAGATGTTCCTATGAAGAAGAACCAAATGTGTAGCATCAAAGGTCTTGACATGCACACCAGGGGACTTACCAAATGGCTTATACTGTTCAGGGAGAGAAGGCAGGAGTTCCCCAAAACAAAAGGAGTTTTGGCAGCTGCTGGGACCTTAACAGTGGTCCACTTTATGCTTTGATTATAGCCCTGGCTGTTGTCTCACTGCAACTTATTTTTTAAAAAATATTTTTAGAGCCAGGCACGGTGGCTCCCGCCTGTAGTCCCAGCACTTTGGGAGGCTGAGACAGGAGAATCGCGAGTTCAAAACCAGCCTCAGCAAGGGCGAGGCGCTAAGCAACTCAGTGAGACCCTGTCTCTACATAAAACACAAAATAGGGCTGGGGATGTGGCTCAGTGGCTGAGTGCCCCTGAGTTCAATCCCTGGTACTAAAAAACAAAAAAAAAAAAAAAAAATGTTTAGTTGTAGATGGACACAATAACTTTGTTTTGCTTACTTAGTTTTTTTATGTGGTGCTGAGGATTGAACCCAGTGCCTCATGTACATTAGGCAAGATCTCTACCACTGAGCCACAACCCAGCCCTGCAATTTATTTTTAAAATTGATACTTTCTTTCTCTTCCTCTTTCTTCTCCTCCCTAATCTCTCCTCGTCCCTAATCTCAGGGGAAACAGGATTACCTCTCTTCCCAATCCTAGACAGAGTTACCTATCCTTGAGCACTCACTCACCACAGGAATGAAGTAATCCAGACCTTAGGGATGGTCCCAGAAGATCTCAGAAAGGACTATCAAATTAACACATGAATTATATCTCCAACAGAGAGCACGTGGAATGTTGCCTTTGAGTCACCTCTTTAAAAGCTCCCTATTCCTGCTGACAGGCAGAATCACAGGCTTTGGGACAAGAGTCCCCTGTGTTTCTCCTTTGCTAACAAAGCAATAAACCTTTTTCCTTTTTTCCAAAACCATGTCCTCATTATTGGATTGGCATCAGGGACAAGGACGAGGATTTCGGCAGCAGGACGTTCCTTCAGTCTCTCCTTTACTCTCAGGAATAGCTCCTCTGGTTTGACCCGAAGCAAATTTACCCATTTCCTAACTCTCCTGCAGTTGCCAACAAGATCATCAGTCATCTGGCATCCTCAGCATGGAAGTGGGGTTCCTTGGAGAGCCAGGCCTGCCCAAGAAAGCCAGAGCAGGGGCTGCTCTCAGGTCTCATCTGGGATGCCAAATTTGTTGCTGAAAGGTCTCTGTTGGAGTTGTAATTTGGGAGATAGTCCTTTCTGAGATCTGATACCACCCCCCAAAGTCTGGATTACTTTGTTCCTATGGTGGGTGTGTACTCAGGGTCAGATAAATCTACTAACATGGGGAAGAAAGGCAATCCTTTTTCACCCAAGATTAGAGAGGAGAGATTAGAGCAAGGAGAGAGGAAGAGAAAGAAATATGTCCATTTTAAAAATAAGTTGCAGTGGCAGAGCAGCAAGGGTTCTATTCAAAGCATAAAGTGGACCACTATTACATTTTCATCACATCCACCCTTCAAAGCCCAGTTATAGCCCCATCCTCTGAGAAGCCTGACTGCTTCTCTAAGGATGAAAGCCCATGAGATTCCTCACCATCACCCCTGAGGTCCCGGATGGTCTAGGCCTAGCCCACCTTTCCAGCTCCTCTTGCTGTCTGAGCCAGCTGCATTCCAGCCACAGGGACTTTACACCTCCCATTCCCTTTGCCAGGCACAATCTTCTTCCCTTCTCTTCTTGGATAACAAGCACAGTGTCTGCTTTCTCATCACTGAGTCTCCTGCATGCACTTTGCACACATCTGGCACCTATTTGGAACTCATTAAATATTTGCTGAATAAATGAATGAATGAATGAGATCAAAGTTGAATTTTAGTTCAGTGAAATTATTCTAAAAAATGGAGGTGCACTGAACGTGGTGGTGCACACCTGTAGCCCTAGCTCCAGTCCTGATTGGACCTAAGGAAAGGATAGGACCTTAGCAAATATGCTTTTTCTTTTGTGGCATGCAAGCCAGCTTAATGTGTAAACTCTTGCTTAGTATTATTTCCTGAAATTTTATCCCAGAAACACTGAAGAAACCAACAGTCAAACTGCTCTCTGAAAGTTTGTGTTGCTGAGAAGTCAGGTTCCTATCTCACTGCATAGTCAACAGCATAAAGTATTATTATTCCACGAATGTTTACATTAATTTAAAGCTGAATATTTATGCCTTATTTTATTTGGCTTTTTCCTGTTATTAGAGATGTTTTCCCATGTGCTTTTTTTTAAAAAAAAATTGATATGTTATCCTCTATCTATGTACAATGAATCAAATTGCACTCTTGTTATCATATAAGCCTAAATACAACAAATACATTAATTAAATATGAAAAAAAAGAAAAGTAGGTTAGATGCAAGTGAGTTTCTCTTTGTAACATAATTAATAAATATCAAAGCTTTTAAATGTTTACTTACATTCCGAAATTTTTTCTTTTTTTTTTTGGTACTGGAGATTGAACTCAGGGGTTCTTGACCACTGAGCCACATCCCCATCCCTATTTTGTGTTTTATGTAGAGACAGGGTCTCACTGAGTTGCTTAGCACCTTGCCATTGCTGAGGCTGGCTTTGAACTCACAATTCTCCTGTCTCAGCCTCCCTACGTGCTGGGATTACAGGCTTGCGCCACCGTGCCAGGCTGAGAAATATTTTTATTCAATGTCTTTAATGTATAAAATGAGAAAGAAAGAATGAGAATTTTCTAAAGCTATATAGCATCTTCTCTATTTTGGTAATTTTTGTAAGAAAAATGTGTCTTATCTGTAAAAGATGCCAAAGAAATAAAAATGTTGAATATAAAAAAAAATTAGAATAGTGTTTTATTTGCAGTATTCCAATGCAACTTCTCTTTGTCTTTTTTCAAAAAAACACATGAGCCTTCATTTTAGCAACCTCTTAAATTGATTGAGTGAATTGGACTGTTGGGACTTTTAATTTGTTTTATTTGAGTTCTTTTGTCTTTGTTTTGCAGTGCTGAGGGTGGAACCCAGGGCTTTGGGCATGCTGGGCAAGCACTGTACTACTGAGCTACACTAAGCAATTCTTAAATTTCTTAAATTCTTAAAATTCTTAAATTCTTAAATCTACACACCAATTCTAAGCAATTTCTTAAATTTCTACCTTGAAATTTTTCAAGCCACTAAAAAAAAAAAAAAAAAAAAAAAAAAGGTTGGCAAGAGTGACATAGTAAACACCCTCTATCCCTGACCAACATCTACTTCTTCATGTTCACTGACATGTGTTTATATTTAGTGTTTTTTATGAACTATTTGAGGATAAATTGCAGACTCTTCATCCCTAATTCTCTTAAAAACAAAGACCTTCTGTAAAACCACAGTACAGAGATCAGTATCAAGAAGTTTACCACGGACACAATGGTGTTAGTTTACATGTAATCCACATTCACATTTTGTCAATGGACCTGATAATGAGCATTTCTTTTCAAATACGGCTCCAGTTCAGGATCATGTGCGGCTGGCTTTGATCTGGAGCATCCCTTGGTCTTTCTTAGCCCTTCAAGAAAAGCATTGACCATTTTGGAGAGCACAAGCCAGGTATTTTTGTAGACTGCCCCTTGAGTGGGATTAGCTGCTTGCTCTGCATTTCTGAAAAGGAATGTCACCTAAGTGCTGCTCTGTCCTGGGTACATGGAAGGTTTTGTCACAGTGAGCAGTGATCACTGGTAAGCAGCTCTCTGCAGAGCAGGGTTGGGTGTGCTATTTATTGGCCTCTGAATGACTGCAGCTGTTGTGCTGTTCTTATTGATTGCTAAGACTCATGGGTGAGCAAGGCCCCCTCGAGAGAGCAGCTCAGACACAGCTGGGTTTGTGGAGGCTTGGAGGCTGACAACAGGGGAAGCTGTCATCCCAGCCCCTTGGCAGCAGACCCTGCTGCTTAGTCCATGCGACCTTTTTGATGCTAACATCACTGCTTCCCTCAGGATGCCAGGCAGGAGAGAAGCCATGTGCTCTGAGATTGGAGGAGGAGAAAGTGCCTCTTCAGAAGCCAAAGTCCCAGCACCAACACTCTAAGTTCATGAAGGACACAAGGGGACAGCCCAAAGGGGTCCTCTTGCTCCCAGCCACCTCAGGGTCTGGTCTCCACCCTTCCCTGGGCCTTGCTGGTCATCTGTAACCAAAAATGCCCAGGTAAGAATCTGTCCAAGTTTCTTAGTAAGGGCCATTGGCATCCAGTGGGGCAGTTCTGTGCCATGTGAGTGGTCTTTTTATATGCAACATATTAAGCATCTCATCCATGAAATACACCCCTAGTTGTGATTAGCTAGATATGGCTAATAATTAGCTATTCTATATTGAGAACTTTCTATGTGCTAGCCTCATGCCAAGCATTCAGTATGCATTATCCCATTTATACCTCCCCCTATACCATCTTATAGAACAGAAAAGTGAAGCCCAGAAGGGTTAAGCAATAGCCAGGAAGTGCTGGAGCCAGGACCCTAGTCAATGTCCCACCCTGTCTACTTCTGTGTGCTCATGGAGACAAGGCCACCTATTGGTTGGGACCAGGTTTCTGAGTTAAGGCTGAGTGAGAGATTTGGATTCTTGTTCATTAGATGTTCACCCTCACACCGTCCCCCTGTCACTGTGGGCAGAGCTTAGTGCGCAGTGGATGGGCCTGATCATGTGACTTGCTTTGTCTAATGGAATAAGAACCAACATGAACATAAACTGTCTTAAATGTGCTATGCAATTTGGTGTGGCTTCTGCGCTCCGGTGACCTGCCCTATATCCTAGGTGACCACAGCCCCTATAACCTGGGTCTAGACAAACACACATGCAGGAGACTGACTGGCCTGCAAATGAAGCAGAACAACCAGCCCAGCCCAGACCAGATCCATCAATCCCCACTCAATGTGTAGACCTATGAGCATGAGCATAAATACATGTTGCTGTCAGCCACTAAACAAGGGGCGGTTATTATGCAGCATTTTCGCAGAAATAGTTGACTGATACAATGCTCCTGGGTTCCAGGACCAGTGTGACCACTTATGAACCAGGAGAGCTTGGGCAAGTTATTTTACTTCAGCAGGCCTTTGTTTACCCATCTGTATAATGGTTCGATAATAGTATTGATTTCATAGGCCTGTTGTGGAGATTGAATATGATAATGTTCTTGGTTCAGTGTCTAGAATAGAAAGTAATTGGTAAATGTTGGTTATTTATTACTACCATCACCACCACTACTACCATTACCATCAACTGTGACCTTCAGGATCCAGTAGGAAGCCCACACCTCCACTCAAGAATTCTGACAGTCTCAGGGCTGGGATTGTAGCTCAGCAGTAGAGCACTTGCCTCACATGCGTGAGGCCCTGGGTTCGATCCTCAGTACCACATACAAAGCAATGAAATAAAGACATTGTGTCCATCTACAACTAAAAAAAATTAAAAAAAAAAAAAGAATTCTGACAGTCTGAAGTTAATGAAGGGGATGGGGGTGGGGGGGCTGGGGTGTGGCTCAGTGGTAGAGCACTTGCCTACCATTCACAAAAACCTAGGTTCCATCCCCAGCATGAAAAACAAACCAACCAACCCATGAATTGGAGGAGAGTTAGCCCTTAAGAAGGTGGCTCCCAGAGCACCTTGCCTTGACCCCAGAGTTACTCCCCATGCCCTGACTTACACTGGCCCAGGCTCAGGCCCCATCCTGTTCCCTTAGCAAACATCTGGGGTTGGCTTTTGGGCACCAGACGGCCAAGGACCTCATGGGGAGGCCTGGCCAGATCAAAGTAACCCACAACCAGCCCTATCCTCCTGCAGGGCTTCACTCTCCTCAGCCCAGGATTTACATGACCAGAACTTCAGCAACAGCACCCAGTGCCCGGCATGAGTGTGAGGGTTAGTGTTTGGATCTGTGTTTCCATGTGTGTGTTTTGGTGTGCATTTTATGTGAGTCTTTCTTGGTGTCATGTGTGTGTGTGTTTCCATATGTTTCTCAGTGTCCGTTTTAGTATGTGAATCTGTGTGTCTATTTCAGTGTATGTCTGGGAGTATGTCTTAGGGAGTTTGTGTCTATTTTAGTGTGTGTCTGTTTCACAGAGTGTTTCAGGGTGTGTGTGCATTTCCACACTTGTCTGTGTGTTTCTCAGTGTGTGTGTGAGTGGGTGTGGCTGTGACTGTGAGGGTGTGTGTATACCTGTGAGCCTGTTTGTTTCAGTGCCAATGGGGTGTATATGTGTGTGAACCATGTTTCCATATGTGTCTGTGTCTGCAGCAGTTGTCAGCTGTGCCCCAGATTCAACATTGCTGTCCAGAGATTTCCAAAAACTGACCCCACAGCCGGCCTGCTGGGCCAATTTAGTTTCAGTTCATCCCAGCTCTGCCACCTAGTCACTGATGATCTGGGGCAACTATCCCCACCTCCCAAGCCCCATTTCCTCATGAGGTTGTCATAAAGATTGAAGACAACCAGCCCTGTCTAGGCAGGTGGCCTCTGCTGACCCTGGGGTAGCTCAGCACTCTCAAAAGGAGGAAGGGAGAGGCAACATGGCAGTCTCGTGACAGAGCTTTATCTGGTGTTTGTCATAAATGTACATATTCTTCTCTTCCAGATGACTATAATTGCAAAGTAGAGCTTGACATCTGATGGTATGACAATAGTATGCTACCACCCTTCCGTGGACTTCCCATATGAACACATACAAGATCTCACTAAGTTGTCCATGATGGCTTTGAACTTGTGATACTTCTGCCTCAGTCTCCTGAGTTATTGAGATTACAGGCCACTGTGCCCAACTTCAACCTATCCCTCAACCTGATCCTGTGCACAATAATGAAGAAACATGGTCAAATGCTGAAAACCAGATGAGAAGAAAAAGGTGAACACCTTGGGCAAGGACCCATGATAGAAAAACTCAGCAAAATGTTCTTTACTACTGAGTATTGTTGGTATCCTCATGGACAGTGTCACAAATGTCGTAAGAAACCCAATCTTCCAGGGGCTGGGGTTATGGCTCAGCGGTTAAGCGCTTACCTCTCATGTGTGAGGCACTGGGTTCGATCCTCAGCACCACATAAAATAAATAAAGATATTGTGTTCATCTACAACTAAACAAAATATTAAAAAAAAAAAAAAAGAAACCCAATCTTCCAAAAGATAGACGATGCTGAGATTCTTGGGAGAATCAAAGAGACATGCCATCCTGTGTCTCACTTGTCATTTGATAAAATGCAATCTGGTCACTAATGGGTTATTAAAATAATAAAAAATGTCTTTTCATTGTTGGAATAAGTATTTATTAATTCTGGATTTGACGTTTTTGTTTAGAGAAACCTGTTTCATCTTACTTTCCTTTTGAGATATTAAAGTCTACCACTTATTTTTATGTCTAGTATGAGTACTTTTACATCATTAGCCAAACATTTTTATTAGTATAAATATGGCTAATAAAATGTGCATGCTGCTAAGAGTTTGTCATGCACTGGATTTTTACAGATGTGTTTTCATTTCTCTTGGGAACTCTAGAGGTGAGATTGCTAGGTCATGTGCTAACTCCTTAGACCTGTGGCTGCACCATTTTACAAGTGTAAGGTAGAAAACAGCTCTCTCTACCCAGTTTTAGCCCCCCTTCCCTAAGAGCCTATGGCAGTCCCTGCCCAGGGCGGTTTCTTGCCTGAGTTTCCCGCCCAAGCAAACAAAGCCTAGCTGCTCAGGTTAACTTTCAACTACCTCAGAAGCGCCCACTACCAAACCACCAATCCTTACCTAGCATACCAGCTTGATGGTATGCTACCATCCATACCAATCCATAGTCCACAATGCATTTACAGCAGGCCCTATAAATCCCATGCCCTGCGTCCCCTCTCCCCTTTTCCTCCTTCCCTTCTCCTGGGCGCCCACCTGCACTGATCCCCGTGAATAAAGATCTCCTGGCTTCATGAGGTGTGTCGTGTCGGGCTGGTCACAACCCTTACAACAAGAATCCCAATGTGAAGGAATTGCTGGAGCAATGCACAAGATCTCCACCTTCCCGACATCCTCCCCAACATATATTGTCTTCTGCCAATTTTGATTTTTTTGGTTGGCTATGCTGGGGAATCAAACCCAGTGCTTCACTCACACCAGGCAAGAGCTCTACCACTGAGCCACACGCAGAGCCTTTACCATCTGCCTTTTTGATTCTAGTCATCTTCACAGATACGAAGTGGTGTCTCATTATAGTTCCCATCTGCACTTCTCTGGTGGCTAATGATGTCACCGGAGCATCTTCCTATGCCATTGGCCATCTCTACATCTTTGGACAAATGTCTTGTCCATTTGAAACTGTGTTATTTGCCTTTTGATTGTTGGGTTCTAAGGTGAAGGGTAACCACACATCAGATGTCAGACCTCACAGCTTCTCAAGGTTGTCTCCTGTCACTGGAGGAGACCCCAGCTTTGCTTTTCATCCCAGTCCTACCCGACCTCCATTCCTGGGGAAAATGGGGCATTTGTGAGGTTGCTTCCAGGCAACCCCAAGGCCTGCCCTTCACCAAATCAAGGGCTTTAAAGGCGTTTTCCTGATGAGAGCTGCTACCCCCTCTCCCCCCGGAAAACACAATGCTGCTGCTGTTGCCCTGCATCTGTGTAAGCAGAGCTATCACCAGATTCCTGAAAACAAAATGAAGCAGTTTTTCTTTCATCTACTCCCCGGGAATGATGCCCTGAGAGGACAAGACCGATGCCATTTTGTGACTCTGAGCCTTTGTCCTCAACCCAGCAGCCCCCGCCCAGATCCTGAAAAATTGCGACACACTTAAGGGCACACTGCTCTAGCACCAGTGAGTCATTTCGCAATCTGGGCCAACCAATCAGGAAATTAAGCATTGGGCCCACCATAGCCAAACCTATCAGCCTAAAGGTTAACTGACCTCATACTGACCACACTCACCCTTACCCAATCCTGACAAGACCACTGTCCCCCTGCGCGTGCTTTCCCTTACCCAATCATGTAAGGGCAAGGCATGTACTCCCTGCTTGCGATTGTAATCCATAAAAATCCCTGCTCCCCTAGACTTGGGGCCGCACCTCCCTACCCGCTGCGTTGGAGAAGGTGTGCGGTACCTGCTCGTGCTGTCCCTGCTTGAGCTTGCAATAAAGGACCCTTTTGTGATTGCATCGGAATCGGACTCCTGGTGGTCTCTGGTGGTCTCGTGAGTCTGGGCATTACAGCCCTATTTTGCATTTCCTGGTAGATTTCTCCTTCCTTCTCAAGGCTCCATCCATCTGCTAGGCTCCTCCCCAAAGAGATCTTCTCCTTTTTTTCCACTCCCTAGTTCATGAGCCCAGCCCGACTCCCACCCTGGGTCCCAGCCACTCAAACCAGACACCAGGAAGGGTACTACTGCCACTCGCTCCTCTCCCTCCCTGCCATGTCTTATCAGTCATCAACTCCCATAATTGTTCCTCTGAAATAGTTCCTGGCTCATCAAATCTCACCTGGAGAGCTGCAACAACTGGTCTTCTCAGCAGTCACCTTTTATAAGCTATCCTCCAGCCAGCAGCCATTAGTGGGTGACTCCCCTGCTCAAAACCCTGCAGTATTAGCTCCATATATATATTTGGGTGGATGGGTACTGAGGATGCAACCGAGGAATAGTACCATGGAGCTACACCCCCAGCTCTTTTTATTTTTTATTTTAAGACAGAGTCTCATTAAGTTGCTTAGGACCTCACTAAGTTGCTGAGGCTGACCTTGAGCAGATCCTCCTGCCTCAGTAAACTGAGTGGATGGGATCACAGGCATGCACCACTATGCCTGGCAATGGCTCCCTATTATTCAGTCCAAAATCCCATCTTTTCAGGATGGCATATGAGAACCCCCTCCATGAATCAGTTCCTTCATGTTTTGATCCATTTATTCAATATATTTTCTGAGTACCTGCTGTCACCAGAGGAGTTCCCAGAAAGGGGGAACCTCAACTCAGGTCCTCGGCACACATGATGGAAAAAAAATTCATCATGCACCAGAGGTAGAGACAGATTTATTTAGGAAAGTAAGAATACATTCAAGGGAGAATGTGGGCTCTCTCAAGAAGAGTCAGCTACCCATTGGTCTGGAGACTGTAGCTAGGGGCTGGACTAGAGGACTAAAGTCAGGGTGGAGTTACTCAATTTTGTGCCAGTTTTTCTAGCCCTGTGCTTTGACCTTGGTGTTACTTTTTTGCAAAGTCGTGGGCTGAGAATGTGGCAGGGTTGCTCAGGAGTTCAAGTTTGCATTTCAAAGGTTCATGGGCATTCCCTGCATTCCAACAGATGGGGGGGCTCTCCTCTTTTGGGACTCAGTCTTTTTCTTTTGCTTCTCGCATCTTCAAATTCCTATCTCGCCTTTACGTGGGCAGGACTAGGATACCATGAAACAAAAGACAGGACTTTGAAGGGAAGCAAATCCTAACAGGGTGGCCAGCAGTCCAGTAGGGGCCTGTAGGGGGGCAATGTGAATAGAGAGAAGGGACTGAACCCAATTTGAAGGGAACTCATGGGAAGGCAGCCCTTCAGTAACCACCTCCACTCCAGTTACATCAAATTACCTTCCATTTTCATAAGCACCAGGCTGTGTTCTCTCTCTGGGAGGGGACATGACACACTCACTGAACATTCCTCCCCATCACTCTTGTCACAAATTCCTCTAACCTTCCCCATCTGGTTGAGCTGTCATCCTCTTCGAAACCTCTCCTGAGGCAGAGTTGACCCCTGAGCTCCTCCAGCCCTGCAGAAACCTCATTCTAGTGTCCATTTCATCCAGTTGCCATGTTAATAATAATCTCTCCTGGAAAGGAGCTGCCACCTTGGTTTTATCTCCTGCTGCTACCAACACATGAGGAACCTGGAGAGCCTCTCTTCTGATTTCCTCCACCTTCCCTGGAGCTTGGAGAGTCTTTCCTATCCCAAACTCCCACATCTGCTAGCTCAATGTTACGTAGGAGTACTTTGGCACACATAAACCCCAGGGACATTTGGCAGTGTCTGGAGATGTTTTCATTGTTGTAACTGGGCAGAGTGCTGTGGCCATTGTTGAACCCACAAAAGGACCACCGACTCCAATTTTAAATAAAATTAAGCAAGCTTATATTGTGCACACAAATTAACTGTACAGCAGCTGTCCCCTTCAAACAATAAGGGTAGCAGCTTTGTCCAGGAGCAGGGAGGTTTTTATAACACAGAGAATTAAAAGGTAGGTATCTTAGGAATTTACAACTGACAGGGTTCTGGCAAATGCAATACAGAAGCAGAGAGCAAGTCAATGATTTACATAGCTTTTAGATAAGGGAGTAAACTCAGGTTCCATCATGGGGGCACCGCTGAGATTTTAAGGAGGGCAGTTACCTAATCAAAGCCAAACATGGTCCAAACAAGTAAAACAAAAAATAAACCTTTATGACCTCTTGTTGAAATGGCTTTCAATCTTAAGATAGAACTAGGCTGGGTTCATCAGCCATCTAATGGGCACAGGCCAAGGAAGCTACTGAAATATTCAGGACAGCCCCATAACCAAGAGTTTTCTGGCCCAAAATATAACAGTGTTGAAACTGAGAGACCTGTTTTATTTGTGTTTGTTTTAATGCAGTGCTGGGGATGGAACCCAGGTGTCATGAGTGAGCTACAACATTAACATGGACCAAACATATTTGTCTTTCCACAATGCCAGAATTTGTTGAACAGCAATAATTTCACAGGCTACACCACTTTCATCAGTACCAGTTTACTGAATATTTATGGGTCATATGGTAGTCATAAGCTGGCCAATCACAGTTTACTTATTCCAATCTTAATTTCTAATATCTATAACACTCAAGTCATACATCACACTATATATATATAGCAGAAAGGCTAAGAAAAGGTTAAGGCATCCACAGGGGTTCAGGAGTCTGAACTAAGAGCAAAGGCAGAGAGCTGATACAAATGCAAAGAGTCACAGTAAGTGGTCAGATAAGATTACAAATCCAAATCAGCCAAGGAACTTGTTCAGGGAAGTGCAGGAACTTACTCTAGGCCAAGATCTGGACCGACAGCACTTTCACAGTGTCAGTTTGAGATGTCAGCTTGGAGTGGAGAAACTGCACTCTGCCTAAAGCTTGAGGACAGAGAGTTGGAGATTCATCACTGTGTCAATATTCCTGGGCAAGGCTGTGAGGAGTGACCAAGTGATGGGCTCAGGGTACCATCATGTCCAGTCTCAGGGTGCTCCTCCTTGTACAGGCCTCAAGTGAGAGGTGGCTTCATTTTGATGCTCTGGTGTGTTCAATAAGCTCATGGGCCTGGTTCTTCTGATATGAGTTTGAAGCACCCATGCAGTCATGTGTTTCTGATTCATTTGGTAAGTCCACAGGTGGCTATTTTTATTAGCACAATTAATTTATCAGTCTGTGCCTTATGGTTGTGCCAGGCAGATGGTGGGGTTTTTTGGTTTTTGTTTTTTTTGGTACTGGGGATTGAACTCAGGGGCGCTTGACCACTGAGCCACATCCCCAGCCCTATTTTGTGTTTTATGTAGAGACAGGGTCTCACTGAGTTGCTTAGCGCCTCGCCGTTGCTGAGGCTGGCTTTGAACTCGCCATTCTCCTGTCTCAGCCTCCCAAAGTGCTGGGATTACAAGCGTGAGCCACCACGCCCGGCTGCAGATGGTGGTTTTTTACTTGTACAAACAAGGTGTAAAATCATTCTACCTCAATACTTAAACTCAAAATGGAGTAATTCATGGCAAGCTATTACTTTAGGTACAGCCTTAAAAACTGCTGTTCTATACATCATGGAGTAACAGAGAGGACACAGCCTGCTCTCCATATGAAGCTAAGTTGGGAGATGGTGGTACCCTCCCATGCTGCCCTCTGAGGAGCCAAGTGGTGCCTACACTGTGTTTACTCTTCCTCTTGGGCACACAGAAGACTCCATTTCCCAGCACCCCTTGCAGTTAGATGTGGCCATGTGATGAGGTCCAGCCAATAGAATGTGAGAAGTGATGTCACCACTTCTGGCTTGGCCCAGAAGACCCTCCAGGAACCACTCTTGCTCTCTCATTCCTCATCTCCCAGCTGAATGAGAAGATGACCCTGAAGATCAGGAGGAAGCAGCATAAAGAGGGAAGGAGTCTAGGTCCTTGAATGATTGTGCCAAGCAAACCCCATTCCCTCCCTGGCCCTGCCAACCTGCAATGGGCTGTTATGTGAACCATAGATAGATCTTTATTATGTTGAGCCTTGAGACTTTAGATTACTTGTTACAGCAACTAATTTTATTTGATTAATTCCTGTCTGGGTCAGTAGAAACATCGAAGATGAAAACAAAGTTCCCCTTCAGTTTTTCAGAGCTGACTACACCCTAAGATCCTGAGTTGATCTTCAGAATTCCATCCCTTCCCCATTTAGATCTTTAGTAGTTTTTGCTAACCTTAGCAAGCAGGTTTAAACCTCCAGTCAGGTTTAGCCTGGTGTTTAAAAGTTAAAGGATTTTGCCAGGTGTGGTGATTTATGTAAGGTAGAAAACAGCCCTCTCTACCCAGTTTTGGCACGCCTTCCCACGGTTTCTCACCTGAGTTTCCCCGCCCAAGTGAACAAAGCCTGGCCACTCAGGTCATTACTTCAAAGAAGCCCATCACCGAACTACCAATCCTTACCTGCCCCATCAGCTTGAAATGACCAATCCATAGTCCACCACGCGTTTATAGCGGGCCCTATAAATTCCATGCCCTGCGCCCCCTCTTCCCTTTTCCTCCTTCTCTTCTCCTGGGCGCCCACTTGCACTGATCCCCATGAATAAAGATCTCCCAGCTGCCTGAGGTGCATCGTGTCTGGCTGGCCATAACCCTTACAGTTTACGCCTATAATTTCAGCAACTCATGAGACTGAGATAAGACACTCACATGTTTTAGGTCAGCCTTAGCAATTTAGCCAGGCCCTAAGTAACTTAGATTCTATCTCAAATTTTAAAAGGGGGGGATGTGTGCTAGGGGGTGTAGCTCAATGGTAAAACATCCCTGGGTTCAATCCCCAGTATAAAAAAAAAAGTTAAGGGATTTCTAGGGATGGGGTGTAACTCAGTGGTAGAATGCTTGCTTAGCATGTTCAAGGCTCTGGGTTCAATCCCTAGCACTGCCAAAAGAAAAAATTAAGGGATTTTTCTTGTACTCTGACTGAGTTGGGTGAGTTCCTATGGGTTACACAATTTGTGTTGTCTTTTTTCCTGGACCATGAGCCCCTTGAGGAAAAGGGCTGGGACTGATTTGGTGGATGTCACCAGGGTCCAGCAGTGGGCTCAGCACATAGCCATCCTGAGGATCAGTTCATGCACATCTCTGATCTTGTGGTGTCCCTCACTGGCCAGCCTAGCTCCCTCCCTTTGTTTGTATCAGTTAGAAATACACTTGTTACAAGAAAGCAGGGAGATGAAACTCCAAACCTTGGCTCTTGTATTCCGACAAAAGAATATTGCAATCAGACACCAAAAGTCGTGCAAGAGAACTTTATGATAAGTGAAAGTGAGGTGAAAATAAAGTAAAAGCAAAGTGAGGCTTAAGCAAAAACACTCTCAAGAGAGACAGTGGGCTATCTCCAAGCAGAGAACAGAGGAGACAATGCTGTCCCCAAATTTTATTACTGTTTGATGTTTAATAAGAGAACTGGGAACTACCTCTGTACTCTTTGCCAATCAGGTGTTCAATTCTTCCTTCACGTCAGGAGGTGGTGTTTTGGACCTTAGTTTGTCCTCTCCCAAACTGTCATGGTGGCCATCCTATTTAGGGGGACTTCATCTACATGTCGGTCCTATGTTAGTGTGAGCACTGGGGTCAATAGCTGGTCAGAAGCTATCTTAGTGCACCTGCACTACTAAAGGAATCTTCCCTCCCAGATAATTGGAGAGACTTATAGCCATAATTCCTAACTTCACATCAACCCCAGTGGACTCTGTCAAGAGTTGTTCACATTAATCCTTTCCTCTTGTGATTTTCTTTATTTTTATTTTTTGGTGGGGGTTACTGGGGATTGAACTCAGGGGCACTCGACCACTGAGCCACATCCCCAGCCCTATTTTGTGATTTATGTAGAGACAGGGTCTCACTGAGTTGCTTAGAGCCTCACCGTTGCTGAGGCTGGCTTTGAACTCACCATCTTCCTGTCTCAGCCTCTGGAGCTGCTGGGATTACACGCCTGGGCCACAGCTTCTTGTGATTTTCAACTAGCTCCCTTGCTTCTGTTTATTTTCTACAAATGAGCTACCACCTTTTACTTTCTCATCTACTTGGGAAGAAGTTTAAAGCAGATCCTAATTCAAAGAACACTTGTGACCTTGCCTGCATTTCACCTCTCATTGCTAGCTACTACCCAACACATTCACCTGTGTAAAGCAAAAGAACTCAGCCTTTCAAGGAGTAAACAGATAAGAGGTTTTTGATTTTTTTTTTTTTTTCTACTTAACACAAGCCAGCCGCAGGCAGTTGTTAGCATCAGGGAACCTGACTCCAGGATCCTTAGTATATTGACCTCTTGTCCTCATGCTTCGCTTTATAGGTACAAGATGGCTACCGTAGTTCTAGTCATCACACTTGGGTTCAAGGCAAGCCAAAGGTGAGGGAAATATCAAGGCCATGCTACCTGTATCAGTCTCTTTTCATCAGGAGAGCAAAATCTTTCCTAGAAATCTCTATAAGATTATTGCTTGGGGGGCTGGGGTTGTGGCTCAGTGGTAGAGCGCTTGCCCCTCATGCATGAGGCACTGGGTTCGATCCTCAGCACCACATTAAAAAAAAGTAAACAAACAACAAAATAAAGATATTAAAAAAAAAAAAAAGATTATTGCTTGGCTAGAACTGGGCCAAATGACCAGCATGAGAAGCTGGAAAATTTAGTTATGAAATGCATGATTGGTTTAGAACACTGACTCACAAAAGAATGGAGACATTGTTAGCACAAAGGAAATAGATTAGGAGAGCCACTGACAGTGTCTCCCTTGACTTCCAGGCCTGTCCTTAGAGCTGCTGCCAGAAGCCCTACTATGGTCTGGATATAGTTTGTCCCCCATAAGTTCCTTATGGAAAGCTTTGTCCCCAATGTAATAGGAGTGAGAGGCAATGGGACCTTTAAGAAACAGGGCCTTAGTGGGAGGTGATTAGATCATGACGATGCCACCTTTAGAAGGGATAATGCCCCCCTTGTGGGATTGGATTAGGTCCCTGAGGACTGGATTAGTCACTTGAGAACAGATTGTTATAAAGCTAGGTCACCCACATGTTTGGCCCTTTCTGCACACACCACTTACAGTTAACACACATGCATGTTCCCACCATATGATGCCATCTGCCATGTTATAAGGCAGCATGAGGCCCTTGTGAGACTTGGCCACCTGAGCTTGAACTTTTCAATTTCCCAAACATCAGACAAAATAAACCTCTTTTCCTTATAAAAGACTCAATCTAGCTTTATAACAATCTGTTCTCAATATCCATAGACCACATGTTCCTAGGAAGGCACCCTTCAAGATGCTGATGCCCCCTGATGGCACCACACAATGGACAAACACCGCAGGCTTCTGTGGTATTCTCACCAAAAGCAATTGAACCTGAGTCTGAGCAAGTAGTAGACCCAGCCACCAAATTGTAGGGAATACAGGACACAGAGGAACGTGGAAATGCCTCAGGGATATAGCTACAAAACTCCAGGCAGTGGGACCCTGGGTTGAAAAGCTGGCCTCCTCAACAAACAAATGGCAAGGAGCCAAAGGATGGACCAGGAACCTACAGAGTAACTACATGATGAAGGGTTATAGAAAGTAACATTGCTACAATACGGCCCCCGGAAATGGAAAGAAGGCATGGCTCCGAGCAGGGAGGGAAATCAGCCAAACATTAAACCTTTCCCAGTACATCCTTTCCCAGTAACAATGGGCCCTGAGGGGAAAAAAGCAAACTTTCATCCCTTCCAGGATCCGTCCCAAGCATCTCCACCAAAAGCAAACATTCATCCCTTCCCAACCACAATGGATCCTAAAGGGAGGAGGTTGATACTGAAACTCTGGGCTTTTACTCTTTCCCATTGCAAATGAGTCCTGGAAGAAGAGCAAGTAGTGAAGACTTTGGGTAAAAATGAATCCTGGAGAAAGAAGATAAGCAGTGAACACCGAGTTCTGAGCTTTTCCCAGTGACAAGTTCCAGGCTTTTTACAACTTCTTTTCTGAATGTCCAAACCAACTTGTCTGCAGTTTGCAATGATTAATTCACCCTAATTGTTACCTACAAAACTTAGACTCCTTCGGTCACCAGCAGGCCATTTTCATACCCAGAAAATGAGCCCTTCCTGTGCCTGATTGATTGACTGCTGCAGAATAAAAGAAAGCTTGCTGATCTGTTTGAGGTCTGCTTCCAACCTGGTTATTTGTATTTTCATTATGGTGCTGAAACCATGTAGGTTATTTTTGCTCACAAATGACATATATGGATATCATAATTGTGGATCTCATTTGGAGCTCAATCCAAGTGTGTGTGTGTGTGTGTGTGTGTGTGTGTGTGTGTGTTGCACATGAGGTTTGATCCCAGGGATACTTTACCATTGAGCTACATTTCCAGTCTTTTTATTTTTTTATTTTGAGACAGAGTCTTGCTAAGTTGCCCACGTTGGCCTCAAACTTGTGATCCTCCTCCATCAGCCTCCCAAATTTCTGGGATTATGGTCACGTAACACCACATCTAGCTAATCTGATGATCTTTAAAAAGTAAAAATCTTTTTTAAAAAGAGATTTATTTTTTCCAGCAGTTTTAGGTTCACAGCAAAATTGAGCGGAAGGTACAGTCCCATATAGTCCTTTTCCTACATACGCACAGCCTCCTTCATTATTCACAGATCCCACCGAAGTAGAACATTTGTAATAATTAATGAACCTACATTGATACAACATTATCACCCAGAATTCTTGGTTTACTTTAGGATCCACCTTTGTTGGTTCCCATTCTATGGGTGTGGACGAAGTCAGAGCGATTGCATGCCCCATAGTATCATGCAAGGGAGTTTCCCCAGCTTTAAAAATCCTTTGTATTCCTTCCTATCCCCCCCCCAACACTGGCAACCACTGATTCTTTTACTGTCTCCATAGTTTCATTTTTTAAAAAATATTTTTTTTTAGTTGTCAATGGATTTTTAAAAATTTATTTATATGTGCTGCTGAGAATCAAACCCAGTGCCTCACACATGCTAGGCAAAAACTCTACCAATGAGCCACAACCCCAGCAGCCCCTCCACAGTTTCATCTTTTCCAGAATGTCATGTAGTTGGAATCATACAGTACATAGTATTTAAGCTTGGCTTCTTTCACTTAATAATATACATTTAAGTTTCTTCTACAGCTTTTCATGGCTTGACAGCTCACTTATTTTTAGCAGCGAACACTTTCCATTGTCTGGATGAACCAGTTTATTTATCCATTCACCTACTAAAGGACGTCTTGGTTGCTTCCAAGTTTTAGAAATATGTATAAAATTGCCATAAACATCTGTGTGCAAGTTTTTGTGTGGACATAAGTTTTCAGCTCATTTGGGTAAATACCAGGAGTATGATCGCTGGACCATATGTTAGGAGTATGTTTAGTTTTATAAGAAACTGCCAAAATGTCTTCTAAAGTATATGTCCCATTTTGTATTCTTACTAGCAGTGAATGAGAATTCCTTCAAAAGTTCATTATAAGAAGTGTAACTGACATGGTAAGAAAAGAAAATGGAATCACAATGCTCAATAAAAATCACAAAAGGAAGCTGGGTGCAGTGGTGCACGACTATAATCCCAGCAGCTCAATCCACAGTACCAAAAAGGAAAAAAAAGCATTAGAACAACAAATAAAAAGCAATAAAAAATATGGTAGACAGCAATTTAACTATATCTCTAATCACTTTGAATGTCAATGGTCTAAATGCACTGATACAAAGACAGATTGTCAGAGTACATCAAAAAACAAGATCCAGGGCTGACTGCAGTTCAGTAGAGCACTTGCCTTGCATGTGTGAGGCCCTGGGTTCTATCTTCAGCACTGAAGAAAAAAATTAAAGTAAATGGATGGAGAAAGATATGCCATGGTAACAGTAATCAGAAAAAAAGCAAAAGTAGCTACACTAATTTAATGCAGAGAAGACTTAAAAGCAAGGAAAATTATCAGGGATAAAGGAGGGCATTACAGATTGATAAAGGGATGAATTCTCCACAAAGCTATAATAATCCTTAATGTGCATTTGCCTAACAACAGAGCAAGGAGAAATGCATGAGCCCATTATTATAGTTGACTCAATAGCAGCATCAGTCGACCAGATGTGATTGACATCTGTAGACATCTGTAGACCACAACTTCACCCAATGACAGAGACATACAAATTCTTTTCAAGCTCATATGAAACATTCATCAGGATAGACTACCTTAATCAGGAGTGGTGGCACACACCTGTAATCCCAGCCACACGGGAGGCTGAGGCAGGAGGACCAAGTTCAATGCCAGACTCAGCAACCTAGCGAGGCCCTAAGCAACTTAGCAAGACTCTGCCTCAAAATAAAAAAATAAAAAGGCCTGAGGATGTGGCTCAGTGGTTTAGCAACCCTACGTTCAATCCCTGGTACAAAAAAAAAAAAAAAAAAAGACTACCTTATGGGTCATAACACACCTTAACAAATATGAAAGATGGAAATTACACAACATCTGCTCTCAAGAAGTCTATAACAGAAAGATAACTGGAAACTCTCCAAAAACACAAACGTTAATCAACACACTTCTAAATAACAAGTTAAAGAAAAAACCCTCGAGATATAAATATGTATTTATATAGATATATACATAAATATATATATATATATATATATATATATTGGTACCAGGGATTGAACTCAGGGGCACTCAACCACTGAACCACATCCCCAGCCCTATTTTGTGTTTTATGTAGAGACAAGGTCTCACTGAGTTGATTAGCGTCTCGCCATTGCTAAGGCTGGCTTTGAGCTCGTGATTCTCCTGTCTCAGCCTCCCAAAGTGCTGGGGTTACAAGCGTGAGCCACCGCACCCGGCTTCAAGATACATTTTAAGGTATGTTTAACTAAATGAAAACAAAAGCACAACTTATAAAAACTTGTGGGATGCAGCAAAAGCAGTACATAGGGGAAACATTCATATCATTGAATTAATACATGGGAAAAGAAGATCTAAAACCAATCATCCACTTTAGAAAACTACACTCTAGAAAACTTTCACTTTAGAAAACTACAAAAGGAAGAGCAAGTTAAATCCAAAGTGAGTAGAAGAAAAGAAATAACAATCAGAGCATAAAACAATGAAATTGAAAGTGGGAAATCAACAAAGCCAAAAGCTGATTTCTAGAAAAGATCAATAAAGTCAATAACCCTCTAGCCAGGTTAACTAAGAGAAAAAGAGAGAGGGACACAAAATATTAATATGAGAAATGAAATAGAAGACATAATGACAGACTTCATGGACATCAAAAATACAGGAAAAGAATACTATGAACAACTCTATGTCCGCAAATTCATTAGTCTAGTTGAAATGAACCAGTTTCTTGAAAGACAGTCTGCCCAAACCCACACAAGAAGCAGACAATCTGATTACACTTGTGTCTATTAAAGAAATTTAATCAATAGTTAATAATCTCCCAAAAAAAGAAAGTACTAGGTTCAGATGTGTTCACTGGTGAATTCTATCAAATATTTTTATGAGGAAATTATGTCATTTTTCTATAATCATTTTCAGAAAATAGAAGCACAGAGAATAGGCTTTATTACCCTATACCAAAACCAGACAAATGATCTTACAAGGAAAGAAATACAGACTAATAAAATCAAATCCCACAATGTATAAAAAGATTTATACACCAAGGCTAATTGGTCTAGGCATGTAAGACTGACATGCAAGAACTAAATTAATGTGGCCAGACGCAGTGGTGCATGCTTTTGATCCCAGGTACTTAGGAGGCTGAGGCATGGGGATCATGAATTCAAGGCCAAGCTGAGCAACTTAGCAAGACCCTGTCTTAAAATAAAAACAAAAGTGCTGGGGATATAGCTCAGTGGTAGAGCATTTACCTAACATGTATAAGTTTCTGGATTCAGGGACTGAGGTTGTGGCTCAGTGGTAGAGCACTTGCCTTGCACGTATGAGGCACTGGGTTCGATCCTCAGCACCACGTAAAAATAAACAAAACAAAAAATAAAGACACTGTGTCCATGTATAACTAAAAAATATTTAAGAATAAAAAAGATTCTGGGTTCAATCCCTAGCACTGCCAAAATAAAATAAAATAAAATAAAACCCATCAACATGGGCTGGGGATATAAGGTTGTAGTTCAGTGGTACAGCACTTTGCCTAGCACTTGCCTAGTCCTGGGTTTGATCCCCAACATTGAAAAAAAAAAAAACAGGCTAATGAAGAAAAATTACATAATTATATCAATAGATGCCAAAAAAAACAATTGACAAAATCATTACTTTTGGGGGTGTTTATAAGTGTGATATAGTTATATTGGTAAAAGAATGGTGCTTGTCTTTTAGAGGTAACTTAAAATATTTACAGATAATATCTGAGATTTGCCTCAAAATAATAAGGGACATGTAAGTACAAAGATGAAGCAAGATTGATTGAGAGTTGGTAACATGAAGCTGGGGGCAGATGCTGGGGTTCTTCTCTGGTTTGTATATTCCTGAAATTATCCAGAAGTTTAAAAAAATATGGATGGAGAAAAATCAATGAGGAAGTTAGCTGGAGGTCCTCATTCATTCACTGACTGATCCAGAAAACCCCCACTGGTATCTCCTGAGCACCAGGCACCAAGTCTCTCTTGTCCGTAGTAGAAACCAGACCATAAAGGAGCACCAGTGAGCTCTGTGTTCAGACAGGAGACATACAGGAGCTGTGGGGGGAACAGGAAAGACTCTTATCTCAGTCTGGAGTCAGTGTGGCCTCCAGAGGGGACTAAAACCAAGCAGAAAGATGCTGGTGACAGACTGGGAAGGAGCTGGTGGAAGGGTATTTCAGGAAGAGGGAACAGTGTGTGCAGAGGCAGAGAGGAGTGAGGATCCTAGAATCTATGGAACCTGAGAGCAGCTCCACCTGGGGAGAGATGGGGCCAGACTATAAAGACAGAACTGCAGCATAGTGGTTCTCAGCCAGGGGTGATTCTGCTTCCCACCCAGAGGACATTTAGAGATGGTTTTGATTGTCATAACTAGTTGTGCAGCCTGCTCCTAGTGGGTAAAAGCCACTGGATAGGCCCTGGTACAACAAAGAATTATCCATTTCACTTGTGAATAGTGCTGAGGTTGTGAAGCCTTGTGTTAAGCTGGGGAGAGGTCAAGATCAGCTACGTATTTGAGTCTGGGGGCAGGAGTCCAGGACAGGGACCCCAGCCAGGGGCCAAGGATGGAGAAGCCCTAGAGATGTAGGAGAAAGCTGAGCTGGGGCTGTGCTATGGGGTGGGGGGGGGAGTGGGCAGGCGGAGCAGCTTGTTCTAACTATATATGACCAATACCCGCAAAATTCAGACAAGTTATGAACTAGGAAGTCCAAATGGAGAAGTTGGAGCTGCAGCTCCCCAGCTGGTTTACAAATTTAGCAGGTGCAGCTCCAGATGCCAGGCCTGGAGGTACAAAATCCATGACTTTGTGGGGCCAACACAGGCTCAAGGGACTAATGGTTAAAATATTGGGGACAGCTGGGCATGGTAGCGCATGCCTGTAATTCTAGTGACTCTGGAGGGTAAGATAGGAGGATCACAGGTTTGAGGCCAGCCTTAGCAACTTAGAAAGGCCCTAAGCAACTTAGTGAGACCCTGTCTCAAAATAAAAAATAAAAAGGGCTGGGGATGTGGCTCAGTGGTAAATTGTCCCTGGGTTAAATCCCCAGTGCCCCCCGCCAAATAAAATTAAATTAAAATAAATAAAATTTTGGGGACCTCAGATGGAGAAAAATAAGATAGGATGCAGGTGGGGTCAGAGTTGCAAGGTCACTCACTGGGAAGGTGATGTCAGTAAAGTCTTAAGGGCACATCAAGGCAGCCACAGCAGCCCAGATGTTCCTGGCCTTCAAATTAGGAATCATCACCAGGTACCAATGAACATTCTAGAAGAAGCTCTGGTGCTGTCCATCCAGGCTAGGGCACTAGCAGTCAGCTGTGGTCAGTCAGTGGCCTCTGGCTCTGCAGTGGGTGGTGTGCACAGGGTCAGGGCCTGTATTACCTCCCCGGAGCCAGAGAATGATGGAGTGCTATGCCCACAGGGTGGCTGGGAGGGGAGCGGGGCCAGAGGAATTTCAAAGCAGAAAGCACCAAGGCGGAAACGGAGACTGCCTGTGTGGGTGGGATGAAGGCTTTAACAGGGAAAAGGACTTAGGCAGAGAGAGGAACCCTGGCTCTGAGGGCAGCCATGCCCAGGGGTCAGCTCTGGTAGAGCCTCCGGGAAGCATTATTGACCAGATGCACGTTCTGAGCAAGAAGGAAAAGGGGTGCAGGCGGAGGTGAGGAAGAGGAGGAGAAGGAAGAAGGGGAGGAAGAGAGAGGTGAAGGGAGAAGGGGAGGAGGAAGAGGAGGCTGAGGAGGAGGAAGAAAAGGAGATGAAGGAAGGAGAGGGTGAGGAAGAACAGGAAGGAAAAGGTGAGGAGGAAAGAGAAGGAGGATCAAGAGGGGAGAAGAGGTGGAGAATAAAGCCGCTGTGCCTGGGAACGCCTGCCCACCCCACATGTACCATTTGTTCTGCACATAAAGACAGTTTGCATCCCAGCACTTAGGAGCAGCAGCGATGACGTAAGCGGAGCCTAGCTGGAAAACGGTAATTGGCAAATATAGTTAATGGATAAGCAGAATGATTTCAAGGAGGGTCCAGTGGGTATAACGGGGTGGGTCTGGTGTGGAGCGAGGGAACAGCCAGTGTGAAGGCTTGAAGGAGGGAGAGGCCCAGACACAGGCAAAGGACGGGGGCAACAGAGGGAGACGACACAGCCCTGCAGGGGCTGATGGTGCTGCAGCACCTGGGCCATGCTGGGGGCTTCGGGGTCACTAGATGTACTCTGATTTAATTTTGTTTTTAATGTGGTAAAATACACAGAGTGTGTTATTGGAGCCCTTTTAAAATACACAATTCAGTGGCATCTGGTACATTTGCAATGCTGTGCAAATGTCACCATGATCTAGTTCCAAAACATCTCCATCACCCCAAAAGGACACCCCTGAACTCATCAAGCAGTCACCCCACTTTCTCCTCTTCCTCCTGGCTGGCCACCACCAGTGTGCTCTCCGTCTGCGGATTTGCTATTCTGTACATTTTGTATAAAGGGAATTGTGCATTGTGCTGCCTTTTGTATCTGGCTTCTTTTGATGTATTTCCTTAAAGGCCCCTGTGGCTGCCTCAGGGAGAAAAGTCCATACCAAGGTGTGGTGGAGGCAGGGAGGCCAGAAGGAGGCTGACTGAGTCCACCTTCTGGTGGGGGATGCTGGCCACCTCGACAGGTAGGAGGTATAGTGGTAAGAGAGGCAGAATCCAGATGTATCCAGAATTCTTTGGGCCGCAGGAGGATGAGGGGTAGCAAGGGGTCCTGATGGATTTGGGCATGAGCAACCGGGACAACGTACCAAAGTCTGGTGGTTGGAGACTGGAAGAGGGGACAGAAGACATGTCAGTGGGTCTCCGAGAGCCTGTTTGAGAATTTGAGAGCCAAGTTCAGAGCTGCTGTACAGATCTTTAACATAAGCTGAACCTGGACCCACTGGAATGTAAGCATCAGAGTCAGTGACAAGTGAAAAAATGAGCCAAAAACAGGTACAGTGTTTGTTAAGGAGAGTGGGCCATCCACCTCCCGGTGCTTTTTGTGGGAACAGCTGGTCAATTTCCCTGCTTGCTGGGTTGTATATCAGCAACAAGGTGAGCACACCCGCCCACTCAAAACTTCAAGGGACCCACTCACCCACCTGCTTAATTTCTGGGACTCCGGCTATCATGCATAGTTGCACAGGTTGGACACTGTCCAAGAGGAGTACATTAACACAGACTCGGACCTGACTGGTATCCTCTTAGAGTTAGGCAGTGTTCAACCTGTGCAGTGACAGTCATGGCCATTGTGGAATTACTGTAAGTAAATGAGCTCTCTTGAGAAGCGAACAGAATGTTCATGAGAAACATGACAGTTTTCTCAGCCTCTGAAGGTCAAGTGAGCTCTGGTATTTAAACTCAGCTGCCAGAGTCGCCGCATGTCCTGTGTTTTCTTCCTAAGAAAAAAAGTTGGCCAGGAAAATGTCAACTCCAAGGTACACCAGCTGCCTCATCACACAACAGCCACCTGTGAGCTGTTATGTTGCCATATTCTCTGAGGCAGTGGGGGATCCTCCAGGTCCAAGGCCACCATGCTCCCTCTGCTGCTTCCCTGGGCAGCAGGGAACCCGGCTCTTCTGGGCCAGGCAGGCCACCCTATCTTGTTTGACTATGGGGCCAGTGGACAGAACCTCCTGGGGCTGCCTCATTGGGCCATGTGAGCAGTGCACGGCACCCAGGCAGCTGCAGTGGGCACAGCTCCTCCTGGAGTGGTGCAAACACAGCCCACCCTCCAACAGGTCTCTGCAGGTCTCCAGAGCCTTCCACCTGGGTTCAAAGCTCAACTGTGCCACTGGCTGACTGCAGGCCCTTGTCAAGTCACTTCACCTTTCTGAGCCCTGGTTTCTTCCTCTGCCAGGTGAGTATGAGGAAATTCTCAGGCTGCTGGAAGGGACAAAGGAGTGTGGGGAGGGCCCCTGGCTCCATTCCAGATACTGAGTTCTGATAGCTCCTGGTTTGATCCTTGTACACAGACACACACACACACACACACACTCTCTCTCTCCTAACCAAGTCTTAGAGTCCTGATCTAAATGTCCATCCCAGGCCATCAGTTCTCACTGGCTCTTTCCTCTTCCTCCTCCTCCTCTTTTTCCTCCTGTATGTACCTGTGTGGTGCTAGGGATTGAACCCAGGCACTCTATCACTGAACTACATCCCCAGCCCTTTATTTATTTTATTTTGAGACAGGGTCTCTTTAAGCTGTGCAGGTTGGTCTTGAATTTGTGATCCTCATGTCACAACCTTCCAGTGGCTGATTACAGACATATGCCACCATGCTCAGCTCCTTTTTTTTTTTTTTTTTTGCTTTTTAAAGAAAAATATCTAAAATGCAAAGAAGAAATGGAAAGGGGCTGGGGATATACTCAGTTGATTGAGTGCATGCCTACCATGTGCAAGGCCCTGGCTTCAATCCCCAGAAAAAAGAGAGAGAGAGAGAAGGGAGGGTAAGGAAGGAGGGAGGGAGACAGAGAGAGATGGGGGAGGGGGAGCAGAAAGGGGAAAGAAAAAAAGAAAAGGGCAAAATAATCAAGAGTCATATCTCAGCCAGGCGCAGTGGCGCAAGCCTATAATCCCAGCACTTAGGGAGGCTGAGACAGGAGAACCGCGAGGTCAAAGCCAGCCTCAGCAAGGGCGAGGCACTAAGCAACTCAGTGAGACCCTGTCTCTACATAAAACACAAAATAGGGCTGGGGATGTGGCTCAGTGGTCAAGTGCCCCTGAGTTCAATCCCTAGTACCAAAAAAAAAAAAAAAAGTCATATCTCCATTCCCAGAGAAGCCCATCTGGCAGGCAGGCAGCTTTGACAATGGAGCCTCGCTGCGCTCCTCCCCTCTTGCCCTGCTTTTCCCATAGGGCTCTTTTGGCCCAGATGAGAATGGAGGGTCTGAGGACTGCCAAGGTTGAAGAAGCAGCCCCTCTGATTCTCTTGGACAGAAAGGCAGCAGCCTGGAGCATTCAAAGGGGCTGTCGGGAGCACTTCCTGTGGTTCCATCACCACGGACCAGGCAGAGGGGCCCTGCGGGTGATCTTGCGCTCCCCTGCATTTCCACACCACGAGAACTTCAGTGGCACTCTCATCCTGGGAGTGGGTGGAGGCCCCAGAGTCCTGTTCAGCTGTGCTGCCTCACAGAAGAGGGATTGTTGGTTGGAGCTGGGGGTCTGATGACTCCTCCAGCTGAGATGTCCACTGAGTGTTTGGACATAGGGAGGATCCCTGGAAAGCCAAACAAGATCCTGGCTCAGAACATCAGGGCCTGTGTGCCTGTCTGGGCCTTGGTTTCCCCATCTGTTAAATAGGGGAAGTTGTTCCAGGTGGTCTCTGCAGGGACCACCCCAGAGCACCTGCTATAACCTTTTTTGCCAATCTGAAGTTTGGCCCTGGATTGGCACCAAGGAGTCAGTGGGGGTGGTCCCACGGCCAGTACCACTCAGAGGACATGCCCATGTTTTAGTTTTTGCTCCCTTTTCCTGGAGCGGAGGGCCAAGGACATGGGGACAGCCTGGCAGCCACGAAGCTGGAGAAGGAGGCAGGGAGACCCCAGCCACTCTGTCATAGGAGCTGCCATGCCACTTCCACTAAGCCAGGCTCGTGGCTTGGACTGCACACATGCTGGACTAGTGCTCTACCACTGAAGTCCAGCCCCAGCCCAGCTTCTTTATGTTGTTGTCCAGAACAAAACAAGACAGAGCTGCACCATCAGAGCTTGAAAGACAGAACTTCTGAGGCTGCATGTCAGCTGGGCCCTGGCTCCTGGAGGCCTGGCCTCGGCCAGGCATGAGAAATATTGGCTTCAGTCCTAAAGAAATGACCTTATCCCCAAATTCCTCATACCTGGAACATGACTGTTTTAAAACTACCTCCTCAGGGGAGTCTGCAATGGCTTCTATGCAGGTGGAGAATCCAAATCAGAGCTTTAGTGGTTTGAATGAGCTGTGTGGCCTCAGACCAACCCCCAGCTGTCTCTGGGCCTCAGTCTCTGCACTGTAAGATGGGGAACTTGTGCCAGGAAAAGGATCTTTTTTTTTTTTTTTTTTTTTTTTTTGTACCAGTGATTGAACCCAAGGGCAATTAATCACTGAGCTGTATCCCTAGTCCTTTTTTTTTTTAAAGTGATGTTACTGTATTTTTTATACCTTTATTTTATTTGTTTATATTTATGTGGTACTGAAGATTGAACTCAGTACTTCATACCTGCTAGGCAAGGGCTCTACCACTGAGCTACAGCCCCATCCCTTCTTTATTTTTTATTTTGAGACAGGGTCTCAGTAAGTTGCATAGAGCTTCACTAAGTCACTAAATTGCTGAGGCTGGCCTCAAACCTGTGATCATCCTGCCTCAGCCTACTGAGCCACTGGGGTTATAGGTGTGTGCCACCATGCCCAGCAGGAAGGGCCCTTCTGATTCCAGACAGCCTAGAGTCACTGTTCCACCAATGGATGCAGCCAGTCTCTGACTTAGCTCTGGACTCCTGCCAGAGGCCTCACTGGTGCAGGTAGCCCAGTGGCAATGTGGGGTCCAGGACCATGCAGACAGATGGGAACCCAGGTGCTTTGGCCTGGGTGTTGCTCCTGCTTCTCAGGAGGAAGAGCAAGCAAGCAGAGGGGATGATGGGCAATGGTAATACCCGTGTCTCCCAGAAACTCCTGGGAAACATCTGACAGCAGGGCTGTCAGAAAGGCCCCATCTCTGGAAGAGCCCACAACATGGGAGCACAGGCCCCTCACAGGTGTAGGGCATGCACCAGGGCCACCTGAGAGGAGTCAGAACTGGAAGGACCCCAGGAATCCAGTCCAAGGCCCTTGTGATGCAAAGGGAAAAGTGAGGCCCAGTTTCCCCCTCGTCCAGGGCAGGCTGCACTGGGACTCTCCCTCCCTTAGTTCTGTCACTAACTCTCTGAGCCTCTAGTCTCTGCTTCCTCATCTGTCAGATGCAAATGATAACCCCACAACCCTGCCAGGGCAACCTAGAAGCTGGAGTGGCCTCATTGGCTGCTGTTTCCTGAAGAGGTCCCATCATCTCTGCTCTCTGCCTCTACCTTTCCTGTACCCTTTGTGTCCCCTCCTTGGGCTCCACTCCTGCTGAGCCTGGACCCTGGTCAGCCCTCCAGGACCCCACCCCTGGGGATTCCCTTTGTGTGAACAGGGCAGGGGGCTTCCTACTCATGCTCTCCATTCTCTCTCCCTCCAAAAGATCTGACTCCCCTGTCTCCCCCAGACCCAGGCCACAGTGCACACTCCACACACTGAATAGGTGAACTACACACACACACACACACACACACACACACACAGTCCTACCGGCTTTCTCAATCTCTCTTTAAATGCCCATCCTAAGCCAGAAAATTTCAGTGATGCTTTTGTTCTTCCTTCTTGAGAAAAATATCTAGCTGGCTATGGTGGGGTACACCTGTAATCCCAGCAACTTGGGATGCTAGTTGGGATACAGTAAAAATGATGTTACTGTATTTTTTATACCTTTATTTTATTTGTTTATATTTATGTGGTACTGAAGATTGAACTCAGTACTTCATGCCTGCTAGGCAAGGGCTCTACCAGGGTTGCCCTGGCAGGGCTGTGGGGTTATCATTTGCATCTGATAGATGAGGAGGCAGAGACTAGAGGCTCACAGGATGATCTAAGACTAAGGCAGGATAATCACAAGCTGGAGGGCAGCCTCAGCAACTCAGCGAGACCCTGTCTCAAAATAAAATCTTTTTTTAAAGGATTAGGGATGTAGCTCAGTGGTAAAGCGCCTTTGGGTTCAATCTCCAGTACTGCAAAAGAAAAATCGTCATCATCATCATCATCATTATCATCATCATCATTATCATCACAAAAATGGAAAGAATAATAAACAGGTATAATTCCACAACTCCAGAGTAATAATTTTTTTCACATTTTTTGGAGGTGTCCTGTGTATTGAACAGGGGAGCTCTACCACTGAGCTACATCCCAACTCTTTTCTTTTTTTTTTTTAATCTGTTATTTTGAGACAGTCTTGCTAACTTGCTTAGGACCTCACTAAGTTGCTGCAACTGGCCTTGAACCTGAGATCCTCCTGCCTCAGCTGGAATTACAGGTGTCTGCCACTACGCCCAGCAACAGCTGTCCCATCTTGTCATATTGCTGCTTCCTCTCTCCTTTGCCTGGAGGTAGGCAGCTGTGTGGCCTAACAGGGAGGCAAGGCATAAGCATGAGGGAGAATCCTATGCCCCGCATCACCCACTAGCAATGGTCGCCATCCATCCTCGGCTGCCTGGTCTGATAGGAGGAAAGAGGGCCCTGCTGTGGTTTTAACTTGTGCATCTAATTATGAATGAGCTCCAGTATTTTCTTATACATTCATCAATCTGTTACAGAAAGGATACATTCATTTCTTCTGTAAATTGCCCACTCATGTTTTTCCCCATTGTTCTGTTGGGTGTCCTGGGTTTTTTTCTTACTGCAGGAGTTCTTTGTGCTAAATACAAATTCCTGGTTGGCTGTTCAATCGTTGGTTTGTTGGTTGGTTTATTGTGAAATTTACATTAAATATTGGCCATTTATAAGTGTATAATGCGGTGGCATTTAATATATTCACAATGCCGTACAACCACTGTCTCCACCTACTTCCAAAACACTTCACAACCAGAAAATGCAGGCCTTAAGCAATGCCTTCCCTGCTTCCTCCCCTCTCCTCCATCTCCTAGCAACAACAGCCAGATTTCTCTCTATGTAGATTTGCCCATTCTAAACATTTTCTATGAGTGGAATCACACTATGTGATCTCTTACCTCTGGCTCTTTTTTAACTTAGCATAATGTTTCTGAGGTTTATTCATGTTGTAGCAGGTATCACTATTTCATTACTTTATATGGCTGAATAATATTCCATTGTATGCATATGCAACATTCTTTTTATCCATTATTCTGTGGATGGACATTTAGGCTTTTTCCATCTTGTGATTATCATAAATAGTGAGGTTAGAAGCATTTGTGTATGAGTATTTGTTTGATTATTTGTTTTCAATTCTTGTTAGGGGGCCTGTGTGTTAGTCAGAATCACATTACTATAATGAAATACTTGAGAAAAATCAACTTATAGAGACAGAAGTTTTATTTTGGCTTATACTTTTAGAGGTTCCAGTTTGTGATCAACTGGCTCCATTGTTTTGGGCCCCTGACAAGGCAGCACATCATGGTGACATGGCATGGTGGAACAGAACAACAACTCACTTCATAGCTGGGGAGTAAGAGAAAGAGGAAGGGGTGGGGTCTCAATCTCACTTGAGGACATGCCCCTCCTATTATCTACTAGGCCCCACCTCTCAAGGGTTCCACCACCTCCCAATAGCACCACCCTGAAGACCAAGCTTTTAACACTTGGGCATTTAGGGCACATTCAACATCCAAACTATAGTAGTATGGAATTCATCTAGGCGTGAAGTTACTGACTCTTGTGGTAATTCTATGTCTAGCTTCTCAAGGAACTAACCAACTTTTCACAGGGGCTGTACCATTTTATGTTTCTGCCAGTGGTGTATAGGGGTTCTATTTTATCCACATTCTGCATAGCACTCATTATTTTCCTTTTAAAAAATTTTAGCCAAGTGCGGTGGTGCATGCCTGTAATCCCAGCACTTCGGGAGGCTGAGACAGGAGAATCTTTAAGCAACGGAGAGGTGCTAAGCAGCAACTCAGTAAGACCTTGTCTCTAAATAAAACACAAAATACCCCTGAGTTCAATCCCCAGTACCAAAAAAAAAAAAAAGATTTTTTTTTTTATTGTAGCCATCCTAGTAGATATAAAGTGTCATCTCACTGTGGCACATCTCCTCCATGTCTGATGGTTTTGATCTTTCCGTGTACCTATTGGTCACTTGTGTATAATCTTTAGAGACATGTCTGTTCAAGCCCTTTTCCCATTTCTGAATTGAGTTGTTTATCTTTTTGGTGATGAATTTGAAAAGTTCTTTATATATTCGAACACCAAATGCCAGATGTCTGATATGCAAACATTTTCTTCCATTCTATGGGTTGTCCTTTTATTCTGTTGATAGGATCCTTTGATACACAAAGGATCATTTTCATTTTGATAAAATCCAATTTATCTATTTTTTATTTTTTATTTTTTCGTTTGTTGATCAAGTTTTTGGTGTCATATCTAAAAATCTGTGACCAAATCCCAGGTCAGAAATACTTGTACCTATGACTTTTCTCTGAGTTTTATATTTTCAGCTCTTCTGTTTAGGTCTTTTTTTTTTTTTTAATTAAATATTTTTTCAGTTGTAGATGGACACAATGTCTTTATTTTATTGCTTTGTATGTGGTGCTGAGGATCGAACCCAGGGCCTCACGCATGTGAGGCAAGCGCTCTACCGCTGAGCTACAATTCCAGCCCCCTCTGTTTAGGTCTTTGATCCATTTTGAGCTAACTTTTGTATATGGTGTGGGTAGGGGTGGAAGTTGATTCTTTCGCATGTAGATATCAAGTTGTTCCAGCATCATTTATTTGTTGAAGAGATTTTCTTTCTTTATTTTTTAAATATTTTTAATTGTCAGTGGACCTTTATTTTATTCATACATGGTGCTGAGAATTGAACCCAGGGCCTCACACATGCTAGGCAAGTACTTTACTACTGAGCCACAACCCCAACTGAAGAGGCTTTTCTTTCTGTCACTGAATGGTCTTGACACTTTGTTTTGTTTTTTAAATTTTTTTTTTAAGTTGTAGATGGACACAATATCTTTATTTATTTATTTTTATGTGATGCTGAGGATCGAACTCAGTGCCTCACGCATGCGAGGCAAGCACTCTACCACCGAGCTACAATCCCAGCCCCTTGACACTTTTTTAAAAAATGCATTGCACATAGATGCGTGGGTTTATTTATGAACCCTCAGTTCTATTTCACTGCTCTATGTCTATCCACATACCAGTACCAAACTGTTTTGACTGCTGTAGCTTTGTAGCTAGTTTTGAAGTCAGAAAATGTAAGTCTTCCAAATTCGTTCTTTTTCACTATCCATTTGGCTACTTGGGGTCCATTACAATTCCATATGAAATTGAGGATCAACTTTTTAATTTCTTTTCTTTTTGTTAAAGGCTTTTGAGATTTTGATAGGGTTTACATTAAACCTGTTGATTTCAGATTTCTTTCTTTCTTTTTCTTTTTTGGTACTGGAGATTGAACTCAGGGGTACTCAACCACTAAGCCACATCCCCACCCCTATTTTGTGTTTTATGTAGAGACAGGGTCTCACTGAGTTGCTTAGCGCCTCGCTGTTGCTGAGGCTGGCTTTGAACTCGCGATTCTCCTGTCTCAGCCTCCCAAAGTGCTGGGATTACAGGTGTGCGCCACCGCATCCGGCTTGATTTCAAATTTCTTTGGGTAGTATTGACATCTTTGTAGTCTCCTAATCCATGAATCAGTCGTCTTTTCATTTATTGGTGTTTTCTTTCATTTCTTTCAGCAATATTTTGTCCTTGTTGGTTTAATTATTGAAAATATTTTCTGCCAGTGTGTCATTTCTTTTGACTTTTTATGTGATATATTATTCAGCTTCACATTATTACTGCAAAATACCTGAGGCAACAAACTTATAAAGAGAAAAGGCTTATTAACTCACAGTTTCAGGTTCAAATCCCAGATCAGGCAGCCCACCGTTTGGACCTCTGGTGAGGACTGTGGATAACAATGGCAGGAGCACATGTCAGGGTGAGTGGTCACAGCATGAGCCAGGAAGCAGGGTGGCGCACAAGTGAAGTCCCACAATCTCCTTCTAGAGCGCACCCCCAATGACCTAAAGAGCCCACATTAAGTTTTACCTCTTAAAGATTCCACCAGTTCCCAATAGTGCCACCCTGGAGACCAATCCTTTAATACTGGGGACATTGATCCAAACCACAGCCATCCTCAGGAGGTACAGATCCTTCTTATCTATGCAGTCAAATCCAGTGTTCGCTCCCGTACATGTACACCCCCCACTTGCTTGATATTTGGGACATTTGACAGCTCCTTTTGTTCATTCATCCTTTGATTTGTGCAGAGGAGGGGGGGCTGTCCCATGGAGCATACTATCGCTGCCCATTAATGAGCCATCCTTCCCCTGTCTGCAGCCCCAGCTGGACACCCATCTCTAGGTGAATGGAGAGGACATGAGTGGTGCCCCCTGTAGAGTTCCTGCAGCACAAACGACAGATCCCGATGTTCAGTTACAGAAATAAGAAACAGCATGAGACAGAGCATAATACTGGCTTCAAGCCACACTGTGTACTTCTACAAATATAGATGCACAGCTGAGGACCTGATATTGGACCCTTTAAATGGAAGCCTTGGCAGGAAGGAGACAGGAGTGGAGGTTGAAAGCATAGGAGAAAAATAGCTAAATAAAATAAAATGAGAGACAGCCTCCAACCAGGGAGGACCAGGGATAATAATGTGCCAAGACACAACTGGCACAGGCAGCCTAAAGAATTAAAAGGGGAAGACAGGCATGAGGGGCGCCAGCCAGGACAAAGGTGGAACTCAAAGTCCCGAATACAAGAGGAAGGGGACCGACCTCTGCTGGGGAGGCAGATGAGGCTGTTTCTCCCCTACCTAAGTAGTCATGGGGCTAAGGTTCAAAATGCCTCTGAGAAATCAAACCTTGTTTTCATGCCAAAGAAGGCACCTTGAGGACTGGCTATTTCATTGATGTTGAAACGGAGGCCAGAGAAAGGCCAGAGAGGCCCACAGTCCCCCAGCTGGAGGGCCTGGAGCCACTCCACCTGCCCCAGCCTAAGATCTTTACTCTACACAATGCCCCAGACAGTGCAGCCAGTGCTTCCAGACAGGAAGCCCTTGGCCAAACCTCCATGATCCCCTCTGGCCACACTGGCCCAATGCCCAGGCTCAGCCCAGCCCACAGAAGGGCCCAGTGATGAAACAGCTGCTCCTTCCCTTCCTTAGCAACTGCCAGGAGGTGAGGAGCATTGGCCAGATGTCCCTGCAGGAGGCACAGCTCCCTCAGACCCAGCGCAGGCACCCGCCTGCCCCCACTTCCCGTGTTTGTTGGATATCTGCAGGTTTGGCTCCCTCGTTCTCTTCTCCCACTCCATGTCCCGCCATCCTGCCATCCTCTCCTCTCTTACTCTCTCTTGTTCAGTCTTCTCTTCCTTCCACCTCTTTGGCATGGGGCTCATCAAATGCACATATATTCTATGAGTACCTATGTCTGCCACTCACAGACAAGGTAAGCTCTTTCCACCTGTTACTCAACACAGTCAAATCCATCTGGAGAGCAATAAGCCCTTCCATTTTAGACAGGCAATGTGACAGAAAGGGACCAGGTGGCAGCTGGAGGCAGGGTGACCAGGAGGCAATGGTGCAGCTGAGCCCTGCAGACAAGACCAACATTGTAAAGAAGTCAGAGAAGAGAAGGTCAGGCAGGGGCACAGGACTGCAGGCAGGAACTAAGATCCTGCTGAGGACCAGTAAGGACAGAAAGCAGGGTGGGGATGGCAAATTCAAACTCCAGCTCTCCTGGCCAAGGATAGACTCAGACTGAGCCCAGGGGCAGAGGCAAGGCAGGAGTGGGGCTACAGCCCTGGTGGAGGCACAAGAGGCCCAGGTTGACTGAGGCACAGTGTCTGTTCCCAGTGAACCTTTCCTGCCCAGCACCCCAGCCACAGGGCATCTGCTTTGCAAGGTGAATGGGTTCTGAGTTGCCTCCTTAGGCTGCTCGTTCCTCATGGACTCAATAGCTTCCAGGCACTGAGGTCATACAGTTGGATGTTCTCCACCCTGACGATCACACTGAGGGGAGCCAGGGATGGAGGGGGTTTTTGGAGTGGGACCTTAGGGGTCCTTAGGGGAACTAAGATAGTTCAACCCATGTCCCCTATTGCTCAATCCACACTTGGCCATTTAAAAAACGGAGGTCCCACTGTAGGGCAGGGTTGCTGGGAGGGCCAGCGCGTCTGGGTGAGGACTTCCAGGGTTAGGTAGGAGTTCAGGGACACCAAGATGGCCAAGGCAGGGTACAAGAAAATTGCCACTGAAGGACAAGACAGGGAGATGAGTCATCATGTCCCTGTTAACAAAAAATTCTGTTACCATGACAACTTCCGCCACTGAGGACTTCTCCCCCATGATAACTCCCTTTACAAGTATGGTATTCTAAAATAACCAGTAGGGGTAAAGTGGGTGTATTCTAATTAGGTTTTCTAAAATGACCAATGGGGGAAAATTGGACCAATGGAAGCAAATGGAGTAAGTTCTTCAAACTGGTCCATACAGGGAAGAGAAGCCCTGCATATGAAACAAGAATTTCCAGACATCAGTGCCTTGAGCTTCCTTCTTCTGCTCGGCCCACTCTGCTATACCTTACAAAGTGCTACTTCTACCTTCAGATTGACTGAAGAGGCGATCTGCACTTCATCTGTTACTTCTATGTGTCTTCTTCAATTCTTTTTTTCTTTCTTTCTTTCTTTTTTTTTTTTTTTTTTGTTGGTACCAGGAATTGAACCCAGAGGCGCTTACCCACTGAGCCACATTCTCAGCCCTTGTTTATATTTTGAGACAGAGTCTCACTGAGTTGCTTAGGGCCTCTCTAAGTCGCTAAAGCTGGCTTTGAACTTGTGATCCTCCTGCCTCAGGATCCTCCTCCTGAATCACTGGGATTACAGGCATGCACCACGTGCCCAGCTTCTTTCTTGGTTCTTTGTTCAGGACACCAAGGACCTGGACCCCAACTGAATACCACAACAATAACAGGGGTCAGACTGGCCACCAGGGTCTCATATCTTAGCCCCGTTTCCTCCTGAGTGGTTGTCTGGGGGTCTTCTTGGTTCCACATACAGGTTCCCTCACTTCCAGGCCTGGCTCAGTGATCAGACACCCAAAGTCCATCCAACATGAGAGGAGTACAAGCTGGAGGAGGCAGAGGAGAGACCAAAGGTGGCCCAGAACCTCACTGTGTTAGTTCACTTAACTCCAATTTCTGTCTACCCAACAGGGACACCTCTACCCTGGGCACAAGATGCAGTTGCCTGCCACCCCTCCCCACAGTGAGCAGGTACCGGGGTTCCTGGAAGAAGACAGCTGAGAGGGCTTAATAATCCCTTGCTGGCTCCTTATGGGAAACCTATGATGTGACAAGTAAGGACAGGTGCTCGATTTAACCCTCATACCAGCCTTCTAAAGCTAGGCACCACTGTGTCTCTGTTTTACAAATGAGGAAACTAAGGCTCAGAGTTGAGGGAACCAAGGCTCATGGTTTGCACAAAGTCACAAGGCAGAGCCAGGATATGACCCAGAGCTGCTCAGGGAGGAAACCTCCACATACTAGAGTCTGAGAAATCTCGTGGTCAGCCTCCACCCAGCAACTACAAGCTCTCCTATTGGGAGCTAGAATGTTCCAAATTAGTCTTTTCATCTTCTTTGCTTTTCCTTGGGGACTCCATCTGGGTCCCTTCAACTCTCTAGGTCCTAAAGACTCTGAGGATTCCAGTCTGGAGATGGGAGATCTGGCCAAAATTCTGGCTCTGCCCTCACCTCATCAACTCGGGCAGGTCCCTGGGCCTTTCTGGACTGAATGGGTTATGTCTAGGTTGGGCTGTCACCAACAGCCAGGCTGAGAACATGGAGGTCTGAGGGCCCACAACATCAGGCTGAGGCAGGGAGGACTGCTCAGAAAAGTAGGTTCTCAGGGTTTACCAGACCTCTTGAGGGTGACTATGCATTTTAACAAGTTTCCCCCAAGAGATCGATGTGTGCACATTGAGGTCCCAGAAGTCCTGCTCTGGGATCCATACCTAGAAGCAGAAATATCCATCTTCAGTTTCACTGAATGAGGCCAGGTACTTTTGTACCTGAACACCTGAGACTGGGGGATTTACAAAGAACAGAAATTTATTTCTCATAGTTCTAGAGGCAGGGAAGTTCAAGATTAAGATGCTGACAGCTTTGGTATCTGGTGAGGGCCTGGCTTCTGCTTCCAAAATGGAAAGTGAGCTCTGTGCTCAGGAGGGGAGGAGGATTGTGTCCTCACACTGAGGAAGAACAGAAGAGAATGACCACATTCCCTCCAGAGCAACATTCATTTCTTGGTGACCTAAACTCCTCCCATCAGGCCCCACCTCCCAAAGCTGTTGCAGTTGTGATTCAGTGGTAACCTAGGAAGGCTGAAGGAAATGCAAATGTTCAAACCACAGCAGCAAATGCACCGGTTTCTCTCCCCCAGGAGCAGAGTTCCTATTGCTCAGCTTCTTAATTTTTTTTCCAATACAGCACATACTAAAAGATCCTGTAGTACCCTTCAATTAATAAGCTTTTTCTTTCTTTCACTTCTTAACATTTATTCTCCTCCCAAGGTATGATAGTCATTCAATCATGCTTGAATGTTAGGTATACTTTTGGCGGGGGCTACTGGGGATTGAACCCAGGAGCACAAACTTCACCACTGAGCCACATCCCCAGCCTCTCTTAATTTTTTATGTTTAGACAGGGCTTTGCTAAATTGCTGAGGCTGGTCTCAAACTTGCAGTCCTCTTGCCTCAGCCTCCTTAGTCGCTGTGATTACTGACATGTGCCACTGCACCCAGCTAACTATACATTTTTTTATTTTTTATTTTTTAATATTTTTATTTATTTTTATGTGGTGCTGAGGATCAAACCCAGTGCCTCACGCATGCGAGGCAAGTGCTCTACCACTGAGCTACAACCCTAACCCCTATACATTTTTTAAAATATGTACAAAAAAGAAATGCCTAACCACACAAATGACTTCATTGCATCACTGAAAATCACAACCCACACATTACACAGTGGTCTCCACATCTGTTACTGTTTTCTCTTCCCTCTCTGTGCCTCTGCTGTCATTCCCCAGGAGAGATCCGATGGACAGGTTCCTCCAGGGTGCACAAGGCAGAGTAGGATGGGATGGGCCTATCCTACTCCAGAAGAGTCTCTTGGGGACTGCCCCTCATAGTTCTGTACCAGGGTGTGGTTATGGGGTGACCCAAGATAGCAATTTCCAACCTCACACCAGCTGAGCCAAGAGGCTAGGGCTTTCCCTGCAATGTGCTGACAGAGCATCATCTGGCAGCAGGTGGCACAGTGGGTCTCAGCTTGCCTGCAGTGGCTGAGGGAGTCACAGGTGGTGGGGAGGCTCAGGATGCAACCTCCTAGGAATAGTGTGTGCTGCCCTTGGCTCCTGGTATGAGGAGCCCTTCTGGAAAGAGAGAAGACCATGGGCTTCCAGGCCCAGTACCCCCTTGGTATCTTGGAGCAGCTCAACCCAGACAGCTTAGTCCTGACCTTTAAGAGCTGGGAAGGCACAGTCATTGTATTCCCCAGCCCTGCACGGAGAGAGCACTTGCTGACTGCATACAGCCTCTGAGCCTACATACTCTGAGCACATTCTGGGAAATCCAGTCCAAGGACTGTTGGCACAGCCAGGGGATGGCCCCAGCTATATGTTCAGGTTTGCAGTCCTGCTCTGTGCAGGCAATCTAACAAGTGAGCGCAGGCCCCGTTTCTTGACTGTAAAACAGGACCAGGAATACTTACATCCGTGGACTCTTGAAGGATTAAATAAACAACACAAGCAAGTGCCCAGTGCAGCATGGCACACAGTGTGGTCTCAGGAGCAGACCCTGAGACAAGGATTCCAGGGGCCGTGAACTATTTGAGGTGTAACCTGACACCTCTGTCCCTAAGCACTGCTAAGAAAATGGGGCAGTGAGGCAGAGAAGGGAAGGTCCTAAGGCCAAGTGCCGCTAGGGACAACTGGAGCTCATGCCCACAGGGGCCTGGCAGGTGAACATGAAGCACACCCCTCAGGTACCCAACAAAGACTGGGTGGTGGGAGTGTTCACTCTCCACCCTGGGGCATCGGTTGAGGTCAGCTCCAGAAGGGCATAAACCCCTGGGCACCTGAGCCTGCCTCTCTATTAGCCTAAGAGAGTCCACAGGAAAGCAGCCACAGAGGCTGAGACCTCAGAGCTGCCAGCACCTCAAGCCTCACACTGCAGGCAAACTCTGGATCCAGGCAGACCCAGGGCCAATCCCCCACTTTGCTCCTTTCTGGCTAGTGACTGTGGGTGAGCTCCAGACCCTCTCACTGTCAGTTTCTTCATTTAAAATTAAGCAAATGCCTTGTAGAGCTGCTGGGAATATTCGATGAGCAAATGCAGGCAGGGTGCTGCATTGCACCTGGAAAGTGCTCAGTAAACATTAGTTATTGCCAATACACCGTGACTATTATGAGTACCCAGAAAACCTTTGTGAGGCAGCAGCTGCAGTGCCAGGAGCCTGACACTAGCAAGGAAAGGCTGGAAACCAGCATGGAAAATGCAGCCCAGGTGCAGAGCTTCTGCTTTCAGCACCAGGCTCAGGGGCGATGGGCCAGGAGACACCTGTCAGAGGCTGGCCTGGACCCAGGCCAGTGGGCTGATCATCTCCAGCATGGCCCCACACCTGCCCCAACTGGCTTCCCAGAGAACAGGAAGACTAATGGAGCAATGGGTTCCTTGGAGCATTCTGCCTGGGAATTAGATTTCCAAGCTGCAGAGTCCTCCATATTATAGGCTCAGAGTAAAGACAGACTTCCTTGGGAAGCCAATGAGACCCTGACCTGGAAAGGAGCTGGCACTCAATGACCAGAGAGAGAAGGGGCTTTTCTGGTGTAACACAGCAAAGAAGAGGCAGGGGTAGAGCAGAATCCAGGTCCTGCCAATAGCAAGTCTCTCATTTTTTTTCCTCCCCACCCCCCATACTGGGGATTGAACCCAGAGGTGTTTTCCCACTGAGCCACATCCCCAACCCTTTTTTATTTTTGAGACAGGTTCTCACTAAGTTGCCTAGGGCCTCGCTAAATTGCTAAGGCTAGCTTCAAACTTGAGATCCTGTCTCAACCTCCCAAACGGCTGGGATTATAGATGTGTGCCAGCACATCCAGCATCTCTCACTTATTCTTTCCCTGGCTGCATCATGCCTCCTGAAGGTCACCCTCTTTCATTGGTGACAATATAATACTATGCTGGGGAGTCCAGCAGCAATGGAGAGGGGCTGCTGGCAAGCATCAGCACCTGTATAGAGCCAGAGGTGAGCTGAATCAGAGGCTCAGCTCTGGTCAGAAAAACGATCAGCATCAGGTCCTTGCTGTGCATGCCTTGCTGTTGGGGATGCTAGCCGGCATCGTATTGCTGGCGGTGACATACAGGTACGTTCACAGAGATCTGTCAGCAGCCTGTTCTTTTATTGGTTAAATAATAATCTGTCACCTGCAGCATTACCATGTGTCAGGTTCTGGGCTGGAGCCTGTTGGGCCATCCATCACCTCCTACAGGCCTCTGTCTCAATGTCCCTGTATCGCCCACCTTGGATGCTCTCTGAAAAATGTCCCCCAAAGTTGTCTACATACTAATCCTGAAAACTGAGAAGTTTCTCTTATGTGGCAAAGGGGGAAGTGGACTTTGCTGGTATGATTAAGGATTCTCAGATGCAGAGATTTTCCCAGTTTATCATGATGGGCTGCATCTGCAAATCACACATATCCCTATAAAAGGAAGGCAGAGGAGCCAGGCTTGGAGGCACACACCTATAATCCCAACTCAGGAGGCTAAGGCAGGGAGAGCACGAATTTGAGGCCAGTCTGGGCAGTTTAGAGAGATCCTGCCTCAAAAATAAAAATGAAAAGAGCTGGGGATGCAGCTCAGTGGTAGAGTACTCTGGGTTCCATCCCCAGTACTGGAAAAAAAAAAAAAGAAGTCAGCAGAGGGAGATATGGCATATGCACAGAGGAAAAAATGAAATGAAGACAGAGCAGAGAGAGATTAAGATGCTGACCATGAAATCTGGGGTGATGAGCAGTGAGCCCAGGAAGGCTGCAGCCATCAGAAATGGGAAAGGGCATGGGGCAGGTTCTCCTACAGAGCCTCAGGAGGGAGTACAGCCCTGCAGACACCTTGACTTCTTCCCAACAGCGCTGACCCCAGTCTTCTGGACTCTAGAACCCTGAGAGGATAAATTTCTGTTGTTTGTGGTGATTTTTTGTTTTGGGGTGCTAGGGATGGAACCTAGGGCTTTCAGCATGTTAAACAAGCTCACCACCACTGAGCTGCACCCCAGTCCGTGTTTGTAGTAATTAATTACAGTAGGAAACAAACATGCTCTAACTCTTGCTCTGCTTTCCCTGCTTCCATCATCTGTGATTCCTTATTTATTTAGTCTATGACATTCCCAGATAGAGTGTAAGCTCAGTGTGGGCAGGATTTTTAGTGTTGTGTAACACCTCACACAGAATGAATGCATGAATGAATGAAAGAATGAACAAGCCAGTATGTTTCCATTGTTCAAAAATAACAATAACCATTATATGAGTATGGCTTAGCTGAGCATGGTGGTGAGCGCCTGGTCCTATTCAGGAGGTTTAGGCAGGAGGATCACTTGAGCTCAGGAGATCAACAAAGCAAGCCCCTATCTCTAAATAAATAAATAAACAAACAAGCAAACACTCAAATTAGTTTTTGGGGGGCTGGGGGTATAGCTCAGTGGTAGAGCACTTGTCTAGTATGTGCAAGACCCTGGTTTTCATCCCCATCACTGCCAAATAAGCAAATACATAGAAGTAGGCTTAGGTATATGCTTGGAAAAAATAAATAGGGAATCCACGCCAAATTCCTAACAGCACTTACCACTGAGAATGTAAGTACAGACAGCTTCATATTCTCTAATAAACACATTTAAAGGATTTAAGAGTCTCTATTGATTTTTATCAGCAAACCAAATAAGAAAGCCAAACCACAAAGAGGAAAGGCACACCATTTTACCCCCAAAAAACAATTTCCTATGGAGTCAAGGTCAGGAAGAATCTGCTAGAATGGAAGCCATCAGCAGAAAAGAGAAACCCAAGAGTTGCTGGAACCTCATTGGCCTGGAGAGCCACTGCATCCTCCAAAAGCAATTGAAGACAGCTAAGAGGACTTGAACGTCCATCCAGTATTAACTCAGATGGGAGAAGGGCCCCCAGAGGCTCTCGGGAACCACTTAGACTTTGAGAGCTTGGCTTCTACTGAGGAGATCATACGCCATTAAGGGAGCACTGCTGTATTTTATTGACTGACAGCTCCATTCCAGGCACTGTGGACTATTTTTAATCCTCTTGGCAAAATTTCAATATGGTGCCAGCCTCTGGTTTCCAAGGAGGAAATTGAGACAGAGAGGTAGCTTAATCAATAACACAACGGGAAAGGTGGCAGTGGAGATTGATCTGCTCTGATCCTTCCCATGAGATCATGCAGTACCTGGGCACGTCTGAGCATATGCATGGTGGTCTGCAAGGATCTTCCATGTGATACTTCATCTGACCACACCTGGACCCTTAGACCCTGGTGCCTCCCTACTTCACCAGGCTTTAAAAAGTGCTTGAGCTCAATTCTGCCCCAACACCAGGCAAACAGTGCCACCTGGTGGAGGAGAGGGTCACTACAAACATCATCATGAGCTGTTGGGAAATGATCCCCAGGTGCCCATGGAATTCCAGCCCAAGGGCAGAATTATTTTTTTGAATGGTAAGAGAGATGGGAGAGAAGGCCTAATATTTTATCGCAGATAAAAAATCAGAGGACTGGGCTGAGGTTGTAGCTCAGGGGAAGAGCGCTTGCCTAGCATCCGAGGCACTGGGTTCGATCCTTAGCACCACATAAAAATAAAAAAATAAAATAAAGGAATTCTGTCCATCTACAACTACAAAAAAATTATATTACAAAAATAAGAGGACTCGTCCAACCTAGATGCTTCTCACAGTGAACCCAGACTTTTCAGCTTCCCTCTCAGTTTGTTCCACAGTATACTACCAAGATATCATCCAACCTGGGCTTGGATACCTTACTCTGAATGTCTTCCTTACAAAGTTCTTCCTCCTTAGCTCCATGTAACATCCACTCTCTTCTACCTCCAGAAAGAGTGTGGATGTTACTTTTTCACATAATTGAAAACTTGGGACTTTTTCTCTGACAGTCTTTCAGAGGATGAGAAGCAGCTCTTTTCTCCTATAGGCTAAACTCCCTGGGCAATGCTCTTGGGATGGCAATCTGACTCTTTCCACAGTTACACTGCTCAGATCTTCCTGGTTGAATTTGAGCAACGATGGTCAGAGGTAGGACCTAAAGGGCATGGATATTTTTCTGTTTTTCTCTATTTTTCTGTTTCTTCCACCTGGCAAGCTCTTCCACTTGCCATAGCTGGAATTTTCTTGCTATTCAGGTCTCAGCTCAAATGTCACCCTCTCAGCACAGCCTTCACCGATCATCCAGGGTTAAAGCATTAGCTGATAGATGCAGGGCAAGCAACCATTCATTCAACACATACTGGGCTCAGTCATGCCTATGCCAACTCCCTGTTTGATACTCCTCAGAGACCTCCTGCTGTCTAAAATTACAGTGCCCATTTACAGTCTGCCGTGCCCCAGCTCCCATCCTGACTGAACTCTGCACATCAGCTGTGTTGGATGCCGAGTCCAGAGCCCCTGGCACAGCAGCCAACCAAAGCAGATGGTCAATAAACACTGCATCTGCTTGATGGACCCTCATCAGGGCAGGAGTGAGGCTGGGCAGTGTCTCTGATGGGCTATCCAGCAGCAAACCCCAAGACAAGGATTTGAGGATAGCAGATCAACCACAGGTCACATATAAGATGGCAGTTCCATAAAATTACAATGGAGGCTGTATGTGATGGCGCACCCCAGTAATTCCAGCAACTCAGGAGGCTAGGGCAGGAGGATTGCAAGTTCAAGGCCAGCCTGAACAATTTAGTGAGACCTTGTCTCAAGATACAATTTTTTTTAAAAGGGCTAGAGATATAGCTTTAGAGGTAGAGCACTCCTGGGTTCAATCTGCAGTACTGCAAATAATAATGATGATGATAACAACAACAACAACAATAATAATAATAAAATGTCCTGTTATACTGGAAGCAGCCTCATCACATTAAAAGGTTATCATGAGCCAGGCACGGCGACTCACACCTGTAATCCCAGCACTTAGGGAGGCTTAGACAGGAGAATCACGAGTTCAAAGCCAGCCTCAGCAATGAGGCACTAAGCAACTCAGTGAGACCCTGTCTCTATATAAAACACAAAATAGGGCTGGGGATGTGGCTCAGTGGTTGAGTACCCCTGAGTTCAATCCCTGGTACCAAAAAAAAAAAAAAAAAGCTTATCATGGCTCTTTTTTTTGGTGTTGGGAATGGAACACAGGGCCTCAGTTGAGCTGCACCCCTAGCCTAACCATATCTCTTGCTCACATCATGTGATTCACCTATACCATCTAGGTGTGTGTAAACACAATCAATGATGTTCACACGATGGTGAAAACCACCTAAGGACACATTTCTTAGAATGTGTCACCATCATTAACCCATTAAGTCCCAAGTTTTCAATTCTGTGAATATAGTAATTATTTCAAAGTTACAATAAATAGTATGTTTGTTACTCACTTTAAGTGTATATATATATATATATATATATATATATATTGGTACTGGGGATTGAACTCAGGGGTACTCGACCACCGAGCCACATCCCCAGCCCTATTTTGTGTTTTATGTGGAGACAGGGTCTCACTGAGTTGCTTAGCACCTCGCCATTATTGAGGCTGGCTTTGAACTCGCGAATTCTCCTGTCTCAGCCTCACTAAGTGCTGGGATTACAGGCTTGAGCCACCGCGCCCGGCTCTAAGTTTTTATATTTTATAGGTGTTTCACATCCTGGACAATGGGACAAAGTGGGTTAAGTGGTGCATAACTATAATTAATTTGGGAAGTTGCTCTGAGTTGAATTGTGTCCCCCTTTCAAATTCCTATGTTGAAGTCCTAACCTGCAAGAACTCAGAATGTGATCTTATTTGGAGATATGGTTTTTACAGAGATGATGAAATTAAAATGAGGTTGGTTGTGTGAGTCCTAATTCAATATGTCTGGTGTCCTTGTACAAGGGGAAAATGTGGACCCAGATGCAAATAGAGGGAAGGTAAGGTGAAGACACACAGGGAGAAGGTGGCCACTAACAAGCCAAGGAGAAGCTTGGGACAGACTCTTCCTGCACAAGCCAAGGAACCAACCTTAACCTCATCTTAAGCATCTTAACCTCATCTTAACCTCAGCCTTCCAGCCACCATAACTGTGAGACAGTAAATTTCTGTTGTTTAAGTCACCTAGTCTGTAGTGCTTTGTTATAGCAGCCTTCACAGACTAATACGGGCACCCGTGGCACCTGCTACAGACTAGGCTTTGGGTCTCCTTAGCAGGTGAAAACACCAAGCCCAGCAGTGGGAGTGGCTTGTCCATGATCACCTGGAACCAGGCCATAGTCCCAGGTCTCTGAACTCAAAACTGGGAGGTCAAACCCCCATCCCAAGACCCCCTTAACACCAGTGGCCTGAATGATAGCCCCTAAGAGCAAGGACAGAAGATCCAGTCTCACTTTAGTCAGCCTGGGGACAGGAGTACCCAAATGTTCAGGCCACGTGAGGTGAACAGAGGTGGGGCAGGGTAGGAAGGGGGCCTCTGGACTAACTGGGAGAAAGACTGGGTTTCCCAGACAGAGGACTCCACCAATAACAACCCACATGTGTCCAGACATCAAGCCCCAAGTGAGTGTATGACCAGGATAGCAGTTGATAGACATGGACAGGGATACGATTATTCATTCAACATCTACTGAACTCAGCTCTACCAAACTCAAGCTCAGCTTCAGAGGCTCCCTCCCCATAATGAGCTCAGTGTCCCATGGGTGAACATGTGTGTCTATCTAGACATCAGCAGAAGTATGCTTATTGCTGGGACAGAAAAAAGACTCAGGGCTGTAGGAGGCTGTAGGGAGGTACTTAACCAAGCTAGAGGCCCAAAGTTCTGAAAGACCAGAAAGCATTAACTGGCACGGTGAGATGCTATTCCCCCTACACTAGATAATAACAGTTTTAAAAAATAGAAAATAAGCTGGTCTCCAGTAGTGCCTGCCTGTAATCCCAGCAACTCAGGAGGCTGAGGCAGGAGGCTGGCAAGTTTGAAGCCAACCTGGGAAACTAGTGAGACCCTGTCTCAAAATCAAAAACAAAGAGGGGTCAGGGGCATAACACAGAGTACCCCTGTGTTAAACTCCAAGTGAAAGAAAGAAAGAAAGAGAAGAAGAAATGAAGAAGGGAGAGAGGGAATGTCAGTGTTGGGAGATGTGGACAAATTTGAACCCTCATAAATTACTGGAGGATGTGTAAGATGGTGGCCACCATGGAAAACCACATTGGTTCCTGGAAAAGCTAAACATACAGTTACCCTATAACCAAGCAATTCTGCTCCTAGGAACATAGAGAACTGAAAGAACACATCACACAAACACTTGAACATGAATGTTTGTAGCAACATTATCCATAACAGCTTCTAGCCACCCAAATGTCCATCAGGAGATGAATGGATACACAAAATGTAGTACATCCATACAATGGAAAAGTATTCAGCTATAAAAAGGAATTAAGTCTTCATCCAAGCTACCACAAAGTGAACCTTGAAAGTATTTTCCTAAGCGAAAGAATCAGAACACAAAAGGCCATGAATTGCAGGATTCCATTCATATGAAATCTCCGGAATAGGCAAATCTAAAGAGATGGAAAAAAAGATTAGTGGTTGCCAGGGGCTGTATGGAAGGGGAAGGAGAGGGCAAGGTTTCCTTTTCAGGGTGACGAAAATGTTCTGGAACTAGACAGAGGTGGATGAACAACATTCAGACTAACCGGAAAAACCACTGACTTGTACCTTTTAAAATGGCTATGCTATGTTAATTTTATCTCCATTTAGAAGGCAAGCAAGCACAAACTGGCAAAGGAAGGGAGGAGGAGCAAACGCGGACGCCTGAAGCCGCAGGATGTCTTCCAGGAATTGCACACTGTCCAGAGTGGCTGACAAGAGAGAAGGCTGATGTGTGGCTGAGCGCCAGGAAAAGGAATTTAGAATTTAATCTGATGCCAATGGGCAGCGACGGTGGGTCTGAAGCAGGGAAATAAAGTGGTTGGGTTTGGAGGCTGGGAAAGATCCAGGGGCTGCCAGGGCGAAGGGGCAGCAGGCTGCGGAGGAGCAGACACGCAAAAGAGTAGGAGCGGAGCGGTGAGGGGCAGGGCTGGGGGCGGAGGAGGCGGCCCGAGGGGCGGGGCTATGCTTGATGGGCGGGGTCAGGGATGCTGAGGGCGGCCGGCAGGGCAAGGGCTGGAGAGGGCCCTGAGGAGAACAGTGACAGAGGGAGGTGGAACGGAAAGGAGTGAGGCTGCCAGAGGGTTCAGGTTGAGTGACTCAGACCCATAGGCCCACCAGGGTGGGGAACATCCTAGAGGGAGATGAAAATAGGTCCAAAATGTGTTGGCTTAGAGGAGCCCAAGAAATACCCAGTTAGGGACCCCCTTTAGGCGCTGGGCACAAAGTTTAGCCTCAGTTAGGGACCCCCTTTAGGCGCTGGGCACAAAGTTTAGCCTCAGGGGAAATTCTGGGCTGGTGACAGGGACTCTGGAGAGCCATTTTAGAAAGTAAAGCCACCCACCAGATGGATGAGAACTCTGGGGACTGAGGCTCTGAAACCCAAGTGACAGCTTGCCAGGGTGGTTTGCCTCATGGGCTCTAGAACCACAGGCCTGGGCTCAATTGTGAGCACTGCCAGTTACAAACTGTGTGACTAAAATGGAGTTACATAATCTCTCTGAGCATCCTTCACTTGTTGGTTAAGTGGAGGTAATCAGGTCCTATCTCATGGAGTAGCTGAGAAGTGTCAATGAGTTAATATTTGCCGAGTGCTTAGATGAGCGCCTGGCAATTTCTCAGTAAATGTCAGCTGTTATTGAGTGAGTGTGAAATTCATTAAGGGATCTTATGCAAAAGTAAGAGCACCAGGCATGATGGTGCACACCTGTAATCCCAGCAACTTGGGAAGCTGAGGCAAGAGAATTGCAAGTTCAAGGCCAGCCTGAGCAATTCAGTGAGACTCTGTCTCAAAATAGAAAATAAAAAGAACTCAAATTTAGGGGCTGGGATTGTGGCTCAGTGGTAGCGCACTTGCCTCGCATGCATGAGGCACTGGGTTTGATCCTCAACACCACATAAAAATAAATAAAATGAAGATATTGTGTCCATCTACAACTAAAAAAATTTTAAAAAGGACTCAAATTTTAAAATAATAAGAGCTGAGGATGTAGTTCAGTGGTAGAATATCCCTGGGTTCAATCCCCAGTACTGTGGGAAAAAAAACCTCAAAGTCCTGGGACCACTCCCAGAGGTTCTGGTTTTGATAGATTCCAGTGGGGTCTATCCTACATTCTGCCAGCCCATCCAGTGTCATGCTGAGGCAGGTGGTCCCTGGAACACACAGCATTGGCAGACCTGGAGGGGGAGACCAAAGAGACCAGATTCTGAGGGACAATCTGAAGAAAACCTAGGACAGCAGGACAGAGCAGAGAGGTAGGAGGAAAATTGTCAAGAAAGGAGACCAAGAATCAATAAATGGGATGGCACCAAATTAAAAAGCTTCTGTATGACAAAGGAAACAAGAGCATGAAAAGAGAGCCTACAAAACAGGAAAGGCCAGGTGCACTGGCACGTGCCTGTAATCCCAGCAGTTTGGGAGGCTGAGACAGGAGAATTGCAAGTTCAAAGCCAGCCTCAGCAAGGGTGAGGCATTAAGCAACTCAGTGAGACCCTGTCTCTACATAAAATACAAAATAGGGCTGGGGATGTGGCTCAGTGGTCCAGTGCCCCTGAGTTCAATCCCTGGT